>SJYV01055871.1:487916-517571 GCA_006410875.1 Neotragus pygmaeus
GCACGGCCATTAAGTTGTCCCTGTAGCAATTTAGATCACAGAAGAGACTTCTGCACATCCTTTCAGGTTAAAATCACGAGGATAAAGAAGGAGGCAAAATTATTCCACTGTAGCTACGTGCTTAATTATTGGAATGCTGCATAAATTGTCAAGTGCGAAGAATTATTCTGATAAATTAAAATACTAATTAAATAGGCTATTCGGAGTTTTGAGAACATTGTGGGGTTCTGCTCTTCCAGGTAATTTGCATATCCTTCATCTAGCGAATTTAATTTTAAAGGACTTCTTTTTGTGTTTGGAAACCCTTTTTGTCTCCTGTGAAGATAAGAATGGGCTTTATGCATTGTTCTCGCCTTTATTAAAGCAGCGTCTCCCAGAGTCTCTGCGTCCTGGCCTGCTGGCGCTCACACCCACTAGCACAGGGTCCACGTTTGGCCATAAAAATAACCCAGAGCTGACGTCCAGCAGGACATCCAGGCCCAGCAGGGCTCCTCTGTCCCCTCGAAAGACTCCAGCCACGCCTGGGAGTGGAGATGAGCTCCACGCCCCGTGGAGGGTGAAACTCGTCCCCCTCGTGTCTCCAGAGGGTGCTGGGCAGGGGGCACATGGGGGTCGGTGCCCGGGAGCCAGGTCTGGATGCCTGACGGAGCTCAAGGCACACGTCTGGGTGAGGGGCACGATGTGTGAACTCTCAAGATGCCCTCCACTCGGCAGAAGAGACGCATGAGACAAAGTCCATGCAGCTGGGCCAGGAAGCCTTGGAGCAAATGGACACAGTGCTGACTGTCTAAGAACAACGTGGGGAGGACTCGGGATGGCTGAGACTTACAGAGCGTGCTGAAGACCCACAGGCTCCTGGTCCTTTTAGATCAACGTGAGCTACAATAAGTGGATGTAAATAAACAACCACAAAAGGGCTCAGCCTAATACACACCATTGACACAGGCTGGAAGAAAGGGACCATGCCAGAGTGTGTGCGCGGCTGCCTTCCCCACCGGTGAGAAATTTCAAAAGGGAGACAGGCTTTGTTGAAAAGGACTTGGTGCCCAAGACTGAGAAGGCCACACAAGAGCCTGAGACTGAAGAAGAGCGTTTAGGTCCCATAGATGCACACGCTCCAGCCGCCGAGGGGACACGCGTGTGGCCAGGAGCTGCACTGTCTCCTGGGAGGTTTCTCAGCTGAGAACAGGAAGACGGGGGCCCTGGGGGGCTCTTGGAGGACCCCCATTCCAGGCGGTGCCTCGGGGCACTGCTGCTCTCTGGCTGAGGATGGAGGTGGGCTGGAGGTGGCCCCCGAGTCCAACTCAAGGCAGCATGATTTGGGACTCTAGCTCGAGTCGTTCAGAGAAGGTGCCTGTGGCCTCCGGAGGCCCTGTGAGCATCCCGGCAAAGGCTCCACGTGTTGTTTGCGAAAGAGCCTGTCGGGGAGGGGTGGGCAGCCTCAGGGGGGCACTGGCAGCTCGAGCTGTTCTTGGACAACGAGACAGAAGTGGGCGGTGTGGGGTGTTTGGGGCAGATTCACCACTCACTGAACCGCGGCTGCCACAAAGCAGAGTCTGTGGGTTAGCGTGAAGCTGAGCGAAGGGGGCTGGTCCCCCCGCAGGGTGCCGCTTCAGGATATGCCCTGTGTGCACGTGCGTACCCGTGTGTGTGCGTGTGCATGTGCGTGTGCACGTGCGGCTATTTGGACAAGGCCCACTTACGGAGGGGTGTTAATACCCTGCAGCACATGAGGACCACAGTAGGGCTGAAGGATGGAGCAGACTCTGCAGATCAGAAGCGAGCAGGGACAGACGTGCGTCCTGACCCAGGAGGCAGGGACGGGCACCTGCCCTGCTGACCCGTCACCCCTGCAGAGCAGGGGACGCTCCTGGGGCTTCTGTGGGTGGTAATGGACTGTCCGGGGAGGCGGGGATCCCTCCGGCTGATGCTGGAGGGACCGGGCCATGTCCAGCCCCTCCCAGCAGACCCTGGATGTTCCAGCTGCCTGCAGGACACACTGGACCCAGCATTTTGTCTGTCCCACCTGTTTGGTTTTTCAGGGACGGCCCCCTTGAGTGCTGTGTCCGTTCCCAGTGAAAATCGTTTAGCAGAACCAGCCCTTTGTCAGCGCAAGGCTGAGTCCTCAGGCTCCCTGGCTGGCCCCCTGAGAGGTGGGCAGCTGGGGGAGCTCTCCGCGGGCACACTTGAGGATGGCAAGGATCCTTGGCGGCTGAGCCTCAGGAGTCCCCCACTGGCCCTTCCTGGCAGGTGTGTGGGCCCCTGGCTGGGTACGTGCAGCCTTCCTGCCTGGCTGGCTTTTCACCCTGCGCCTGGAACGCCTGTCCCTTCTCTGCAGCGATAGTGGAGCACGTTTAATTCCATCTTCAATGCTTTGTGTCCTCAGCCTATTGAAGACTCACTATTATCCCCCCAAAGTAGCCTGTCATTCAGTAAAATGCCTCCTTTGTTCGCAGGAGAACATTAAAATCAATTGCTTTATACCCTATCTCTTAAAGAATATCCTCCACTCAAGGCTTACCTTTGAGCCGCTGCCCCCTCACCACCCTGCCACCTCCTCCCCAGCTTAGAGCCTCTTAAAGTACTGTGCAGTAACCCCTGGGTTTTCGTCTGCCTCCTCCAGGGCTCCCATAATTACCTAAATGTAAGAAATAACATTCATTTGTTCAAAGGAAAACTTTCTGCCAGACAAGGAGAGGGCCCCGGAGGCTGGGAAGGCGGCTATGGCAGGCTCTGTGTGTGTCCCTCTGAAAGATATAATTCCGTCACCTAAGATGCATGGAGGTGTTTCACAATAAAAGTGAAAGTAATTGTTGTTTTGCTATCTCATTCTGCATTAATCACAATTGCAATGCACTCTTCCTTCTTGGGGTTTGCAATAAAATTCTATTTCTTCTGGTTTTCATTTCCAAAATGACATGGGCTTTATCCGAAAGAATATTCCTGCAGAATCGTAAGCCAAGGTCAATTGCCTTGTGACACACTCCCTCTCCAGGAGGTGGGGACCGCGCGCCTGCCGTGCTGGTGTCGGGATTAACTGGGCTTCGTCTCCGGCGGCTAATTGTTTCCAGGGCCCATTCCACTTGGTCTGATATGGAGGGTAATTCACTCTCTGAGAGTCTTGCTCATTCTAAAACAGGAGCAAACTAGGACGAGGGTAGTGCAGGAGGTGGCTCCTTAACAGGATGTTCTGCCAGGGGTAGGAGCCAGAGGGGGTAGACAGCAACCCCCCCNGCAAGCAAAACTATAAAGAAAATGGAAATAGAAACATGAATATTAATAATTATAATATAATTAATTATATTAGTAATTACATAAATGAAGCTGGATTAAAATCCCAAATCAAAAGACACAGACTGGGTATATGGATACAAAAACAAGATCCATATATATGATCTCTATAAGAGATCCATTTTATTTTTTAAAACTTTTTATTATTTTGTATTGGGGTATACCTGACTGATAAACAGTGTTGTGAAAATTGCAGGCAAACAGTGAAGGGACTCAGCAATACATATCCTTTTATCCCTTCTCTTGCAAGCTCTCTTCCCATTCTGGATAACAGTGAACAGAATTCCATGTGCTATACAGCAGGTAGGTCCATTTTAAACATAACAGTGTGTACATGTCCACCCCAAACTCCCTATATCATATCATATTCCTCCTTCTCTGTCTGGCTTCACTCAATATGATACTCTGTGTGTGTGTGCATGGTAAGTCATTTCAGTCATGTCCAACTTTTTGTGACCTTATGGACCATATCCTGTCAGGCTTCTCTTTCCAAGGGATTTTCCAGGAAAAAATACTAGAGTGGGTTGCCATGCCCTCCTTCAGTGTATCTTCCTGACCCAAGGATTGAACCCACATCTCTTGTCTCCTGCAAGAGGTCTTTTTTTTTTTTTTTTTTTTTTACTACTAGGGCACCTGAGAAGCACTTGACACTACCTAGATACATCAATGTTGTAGCAAGTGGCAATATTTCATTCTTTTTAACAGCTGAGTAACATTCAATTGTTTATATGTACCACATCTTCTTTATTCAGTTCCTCTGTTTATAGACATTTAGATTGCTTCCTTGTTTTGACTATTGTGAACAGTGGTACAATGAATATTGGGGTGCATTTATCTTTTTGGATCATATTTTTCTCTGGATATATGTTCAAGAGTGGGATTGCAGAGTTATATGGTAGCTCTACTTTTTTTTAACCATTTATTATTATTATGATAATTTACTTTACAATATTATATCAGTTTTGCCATACATCAACATGAATCCACTATGGGTGCATATGTGTTCCGCATCCTGAACCCCCCTCCCACATCACTCCCTGTACCATCCCTCTGGGTCATCCCAGTGCACCAGCCACAAGCATCCTATATCCTGCATCGAACCTGAACTGGTGATTTGTTTCGTATATGATATTATACATGTTTCAATGCTATTCTCCCAAATCATCCCACCCTGTCCCTCTCCCACAGAGTCCAAAAGACTGTTCTATACATCTGTGTCTNATAACCACGATGGTGTGATCACTCACCTAGAACCAGACATTCTGGAATGTGAAGTCAAGTGGGCCTTAGAGAGCATCACTACAAAGAAAGCTAGTGGAGGTGATGGAATTCCAGCTGAGCTATTTCAAATCCTCAGAGATGATGGTGTGAAAGTGCTGCACTCAATATGCCAGTGAATTTGGAAAACTCTGCAGTGGCCACAGGACTGGAAAAGATGAGTTTTCATTTCAATCCCAAAGAAAGGCAATGCCAAACAATGTTCAAACTACCGCACAATCGCACTCATCTCACACGTTAGCAAAGTAATGCTCAAAAGTAATGCTCAAAGTAATGCTCCAAGCCAGGCTTCAACAGTACTTGAATTGAGAACTTCCAGGTGTTCAAGTTGGATTTAGTAAAGGCAGAGGAACTAGAGATCAAATTGCCAACATCCATTGGATCATAGAAAAAGCAAGAGAATTTCAGAAAATCATCTACCTTTGATTCATTAACTATACTTTTAAAACCTTTGACTGTATGGATCACAGCACACTGTGGAAAATTTAAGAGATGGGAATACCAGATCACCTTTCCTGCCTCCTGAGAAATCTGTGTGCAGGTCAAGAAGCAACAGTTAGAACCAGAACATGGAACAACAGACTGGTTCCAAATTAGGAAAGGAGCATGTCAAGGCTGTAAATTGTCACCCTACTTATTTAACTTATCTGCAGAGTAAATCATGTGATATGCCAGATTGGATAAAGCACAAGCTGAAATCAAGACTGCTGGGAGAAATAGAAACAACCTCAGATAATGCAGATGATACAACCCTTATGGGAGAAAGCGAAGAGGAACTAAAAAGGCTCTTGATGAAAGTGAAAGAGGAGAGTGAAAAAGCTGGCTTAAAACTCAACAATCAGAAAACCAAGATCATGGCATCTGGTCCCATCACTTCATGACAAATAGATGGGGAAACAATGGAAAGAGTGACAGACTNGGTGCCCGGTTTGCGAGGCGCTGTTTGGTCGCCTTTGAAACTGTGCTCGGTGTCTCCTCGAGAAAACGCTGGAGCCTCTGGGAGCGCACTCTCCCTTCTTCCAGTGACTCAGGTGTGAGGCCTGCAGCGGGAAAGTTGTTCTCTTCTTCCGGTGGGAGGGGCCCTTCCAGCTTCCTAGTTACAGACCTCGTGGGGCGGGGCGGAGCGGAGAGAGCGAGGTGCCCTCGGAGGCCTCGAGTCCCAGCATCGCTGCGGCGGCCACATAAGTAGGCACTCGGCTGAGCCCTCCATCAGCAATTAGAGCCGAAGGCACTCAGCCCCGGAGCCCTGGCGCGGGCCGAGCCGATCACAGGCAGTTAATGAAACGTGCGCCATGCGCCGCGGATGCACCGCCCAGGGGTGCTTGTCCCCCTCGTGAGTCAGCGGGCTCGCAGCCAGTCTGTGCGCGCGCATCTGAAATCCCTGATTTCACGCCCGCCGCGACAGTAATTAACCGTTAAGGGCGCTTATTTACCCGCTCCTGGCTCAGGGCGAGATGCCTCCACGTGGCCACTCCAAGGCCTGCCGGAGCCCTGGCTCTTGAAATGAGAACTTCTTTAGCAGCTGCTTCGGCACAGAGGCAGGCTCTGTGCTCCACAGACACCGGGCAGGGCTCCTTGCGGGGGCCTGTGCTCCCAGCCTTGGTGATCGGTGACGGGAAGGGGACCCCAGGGGTCTGTGGGCCCCCAAAACCATGTGTAACCCTCAGGGGTGCAGTGACCACTGGCCGGAAGGCAGGGGTCCAGAGGACCCGGGACCATATGGAAGGTTCTGATCCGCGGCTCCCAGCCTCTGCTGGGTGTGCTTCCTGCAGGAGGTGCCTGGTGCCCAGAGGTGGAGCGGACCCAGACCGACTGGGCAAGGCCCTGAGCGGGTGTCAGAGGCCGCTCAGGCACTGGGCCCCTCCCTCCTGTGCGGTGGGCGGAGCGTGTTCCTTGGAGGTGGCAGACCGCCCTGCACGGGGGAGGGGAGGAAGGACCCAGGTTGGAGTGCCGAGCCAGGGTCTGTTGTGGTTCTGGGCGGGCGGCGGGGAGCTGCGACCTTGCGGACTGCTCTGACTAGAGGTCATAGGGACAGGTATCAGAAGAGGGCGCTGACCGCTGCTCCTGCTCCTGGTCTGGCCGGGCACACACCCAGCTTGCACGCAGGGCCACCTGTCTGTGACCTGACGCCCGTGTCACAGCTCAGAGACCCGCCCTGCCCCCTGGCCCCCGCCCGTCTGTGAACCACGGGCCCCCCACACCCCCATCCTGCCCTCGCTCTCCCGCACGGTCCCTGCTCCCCAGCTCCTCCTGTCGGCACAAACGTGTGCACTGACGTGTCCAGCTCATACAGTGAAAGCTCCTTGGACGCCAGTCTCTTGGCACACTGGCCTTCTTGCCTCCCTGCCGCTCGCTGCCTCCTTCTTCCACCCCCAAATGTGCAAAGGTGTCTGGACGCCTCACGCTGGCAGGTCAGCACCTGCTCACTCCCACACCCAGCCTGGCCCAGCCCCCAGCGTCCCCCGGATGGCCCACATCTGTGGCCCCGGGAGCTCAGTGGTCAGCAGCAGCAGTCACTGTCCTCAGCGTGGCCTCTGGTCCTCCTGTCCTGCCTGCCTGGCCTCCTCCTGAAGCCAGCTGCACTGAGGGGTCTTCGTGTGGGGTCTGTATGTCCCTGGGGGTCTTCCTGAGGCCACAACCCTTAGGTCATCCTGTGTCGATGACCCCACCTGGCCCGTTCTCCACACTCCAGGCGTGCACAGACACCAGCCCTAACTTTCTGTCCTTGGAGACCAGCAAGGAGTCCCCAAGGCTGGGTGAACCAAGGACCGTAAAGCTCTCCCCCCACACACACCTGGCCCCAGCTCATGGCAGAAATTGGTGATGCGCTTTCTGGGGCCTGGGGGACCCCACAAGGGGTGGCTTGTCTGCAGAGATGACAGCCCACACTCAGAGGGGAGCCCTGCCCATTTCTGGGTGCCCTTCCACTAGCTGGCAGGGTCCCGCCTGGACGGTGAGGCTGTGGGGCAGAGCAGACCCCAGCCCCACAGCACCGCTTCTGCGTCTTCGTCCTTGCTTGCTTCCTCTCTGCTCCTCAAGCGGCCACGAGACTGACCTCACCCTCCCCAGGGGCAGGAAACGGCCACATCCCAGACCGTGTATTCCATCCAGGGGCTGAAATGTGGCCGCGGTGGCTCTCCTCCCCTGGCTCTCCCCGAGTCGCCCGTGTCTTCCCGGGGCCCCGGGTTCCCACGGCCACGGGCGCTCGGAGCCCGGCTCCCGGGCCCCAGCCTTTTCCATCCGCAGTGCTGCCACTGCCTTCTCGGTCGTCTGAGGTCGTTCTGATGGGCCCTCAGGCCCGGAACCCAGGTCCCATGTAGCTCTGCCAGATAGAGGGAAGGGGGTGTGCGTGCGTGGGCTGGGCCCCGGATCGTGGAAACGGGCGCAGGAGGGGCAAGTGGAGATATGTGTAAGAAGCTAGTGTTTCTTTTTCTGATTTTAATTGCCTCCTGCAGTGTTGAGTCTAATTTTGATGCTTCTGATTTTCCTTGAAATGTATTTTATATGAATGTCTCTGCTAATTCCTGACTCTGGAAAGTGGAGCAGAGTCTTGATTCCTAGAAATCTGCCAGCATTTACGGGATGTAAATGCTGATTCAACATGCGATGACAGATAGCAGAATTAACGCCTTTTAAGCCAAATGGAAATATCTCAAAACAAAATTTAAAGACAATGAGCAGATTAGAGGGGATGCACGCATTCCTGATAGATTGGTGGTATTTTGACATTTTTCAAAATCTAGTTTCTGTTGTCTTGAATGTCTTCACATTTTTTCAAGTGAATAAAGTCATGTTTTTTTTTTTCCCAAGGGAAAATTATGATATTACCAAAGAAAAAACTCTCAAACATTTGGAAGAAAAATCATCTAGATGATTGTCTCCAGGCCAGCGTTTCTGTGAGAGTAGCTTGCGTGGTGTGTCTGNTTTTTTTTTTTCCCAAGGGAAAATTATGATATTACCAAAGAAAAAACTCTCAAACATTTGGAAGAAAAATCATCTAGATGATTGTCTCCAGGCCAGCGTTTCTGTGAGAGTAGCTTGCGTGGTGTGTCTGAAATAACCCGGGGCTTCCTAGTTCTCTAGAGTGTCGTAAATGCAGTGCGATTAGCAATGTGCCCGCCTGTGTTTCAGCGGGCCCCCAGCGCGGACGCCCTGGCATAGCCCCGGATGCGGCCTTGGGGCGGAGCCAGGCGGGAGGGAGGGCTGCCTCCTCGCAGGTTGTGGGAAAAGGAGGAGGGGTTCTCCCGCACCCACTGTGGGCCCCCTGCCCTGAAAGTTAAACTGACAAAGGCGCGCAGGAGCAAAGCAGCGTGCCCACTTGATCTGAGTTTCCCAGGGCGCATGGGGAGAGAAGCCCACACTTGTGGGAGACCAGCTGCCTTTTGCTGGGTGGTTGGGGGGCGGGGGCGGTGGAGGTCGGACACCAGCTGGGTCTCTGCAGAGGGCGTCTCTCCCGGAGGGTCTGGGCCTGCCTCAGGGAGAAGGGGTGGGTGAGGCTGGAGCCTCCCTCGGCCACAGGGGCATGTCGGGGGCGTGTCCTGGTCCCCCACTCGTCCTTGAGAGGTCGCACGTGGTTTGGGGGGTGTCCCAGAGCCTGGGCTCCGGGAGCTCTGCGGGGCAGGGCAGGCGGCCGTCCACTCCCCAGTTCAGCCCAGCTGCACTTCCTTTGCGTCGGTCACCGTTCCAGCTCCTGGGTAAGATTTTTGTCCAGAGAAAGGATTCTACGGCCAAGCGTGTGTCCGTCTCCGCAGACCCTGAGAGGCTGTGAAGCTGTGGTCGTGCTCCTCCCCCGATGCCTTAACATGACTCAGCTGTGTGTTGTGTGTGCTGGCGGGTGTGTGCAGTTGCCCACAGTCATCACAGGAGGCCGAGCGGGTGGCATGGGGGCACGTCACGGTCTTTTGAGAAACGGCATAGTTTCCCCCAGAAGCGCCCCCAGCGTTGCCCGTCTGTGGAAGGACGTGGCTGTTTCAGCGGCTGTTGGGAAAGCCCAGGGTGCAGGGAGTCTCTGAGAGGAACTGGGTATTGCTCAGCAGCCAGAGAACGGCAGCTCAGCCGGCCCGGGGCACGGGGACCCTCGGGGCGGGGGGGTAGTGTTGAGCAGAGTCCCCCGGGACCCTGCGGCAAGTCCACTTGGACTTGGGGATGGATTGAGGTTGACAGCCCTTGCCAAGGTGGGAAGAAGGCACGTGGGGCCAGCCCCTGCCCTGAGAAGACGAGGACAGAGCCCAGTGTGGGCCTCAGGCCACGGGAAGCTGTCACCCCCAGAGGCCACTTTTCACATGTGAAAGGAGTGGCACTTCATCACACTTAGTAAACACCCACAGGTGCATGGTCAGTACCCACAGGTGTGCAGTCAGTACCCACAGGTGTGCAGGTGGTACCCACAGGTGCATGGTCAGTACCCACAGGTGCACAGGCAGTACCCACAGGTGTGCAGTCAGTACCCACAGGTGTGCAGTCAGTACCCACAGGTGCATGGTCAGTACCCACGGGTGCATGGTCAGTACCCACAGGTGTGCAGTCAGTACCCACAGGTGCATGGTCAGTACCCACTGGTGCGCAGGTGGTACCCACAGGTGTGCAGGTGGTACCCACAGGTGCATGGTCAGTACCCACAGGTGCACAGGCAGTACCCACAGGTGTGCAGTCAGTACCCACAGGTGCATGGTCAGTACCCACAGGTGCATGGTCAGTACCCACTGGTGCGCAGGTGGTACCCACAGGTGTGCAGGTGGTACCCACAGGTGCATGGTCAGTACCCACAGGTGCACAGGCAGTACCCACAGGTGTTCAGTCAGTACCCACAGGTACATGGTCAGTACCCACAGGTGCATGGTCAGCACTCACAGTGATGAGGTGCTCGTCACAGCAGTGCCTTGTGGCTGTGCTGCCCGGGGACGGCTCTCCGGGGGATAAATTCATGGTGATGCAGGAAGCCCCTTGGCAGCTGTGGGGGTGGGGACATGGCAGAAGACCCCGGAGTGCGGAGCCTGCGGATGTGCTGGGGACATCCCAGCGCTGATATGAAGCCTCGTCCTTGGATGTGGTTTCAGAGGTGGCTGGTGGGTAATAGTCTCAGATCTTTGATAGAGATAAGAAGTGCTGCCTGTTCCACTTGGCTCAGGAAGCTGCAGGACAGTGGGGATCTGACACTTTAAGAAGATCCTCACTCTCATTGAGTCCTCACACCCCCAGAAACTTGTCTTATGAGGATAATGCACCAGGCGAGAAAATGAAGGGCTTCCCTTGTGGCTCAGCTGGTAAGGGATCCACCTGCAATGCGGGAGGCCTGGGTTCGACCCCTCGGTCAGGAAGATCCCCTGGAGAACGGATAGGCTACCCACTCCAGTACTCTGGCCTGGAGAATTCCATGGACTGTATAGGCCATGGGGTCACAAAGAGTCGGACACGACTGAACATCTTTCGCTAAGAAAATGGAAATGCTGAGCTTTGGAAATACCAAAACTGACCTAAGTATAAAAC
Organism: Neotragus pygmaeus; assembly: GCA_006410875.1. Lineage (NCBI taxonomy): Eukaryota > Metazoa > Chordata > Mammalia > Artiodactyla > Bovidae > Neotragus > Neotragus pygmaeus. The sequence continues at coordinate 498,972 of SJYV01055871.1, forward strand.
CCCAGGAAGATCATTAATCATGTCATTTTATTTCATGAAAATTGTCGCGACAGCTCTGAACCTCAGCGCAGCTGTGGAAACTGCCATGGACTCGGGCTGGGGCAGCACGTGCAGCCGTGAGGTCACCCCTAGCATGGTGGGATCACAGCCAGCACTCTCCTTTTCCAAAATCTCGGCCAAGATCATTTGTAGCTTTCTATTTTGACATCGTTGTAGATTCACAGGAAGTTGCAAGGAGGGCCCGGTGATGCCATGTACACTCACCGGGCCCCCACCCCACGGTGGCTGCACCCACGTCATTGCAGGTTGAGAGTCAAACCAGGAGATGAGTATCAGTTCAACGTGTGTGTCTGGAGAAGGAAATGGCAACCCGCTCCAGTAAGCTTGCCTGGAGGGTTCCCTGGATGGAGGAGCCTGGCGGGCCACAGTCCATGGGGTTGCAGAGGCGGGCATGACTGAGCGACTGTCACTCACCCGATGTGTGTAGGTACTTGTCGTTTCATCTTTGATACCGTTTCTTATAGTTCTAGTAAAGAAAAAGCTGGCAACCGAAGTAACTGAGTATGTTTGCTTTTAAATAAGCGGGGATGCGAGAGGAAACGCTACCACGTGTGTGCTGAGTGTGACTCCCAGGTTGCTGTGGAGGACATTCCAGGTAACTCGAGTCCTCACACACTCATATCTGTGGTGCTGTGTGTTAATATAGACATGTAGGCAGGACGTGGTAAGTGGTCACAAATGTCCCGGGTTTAGACCGAGGCCCATGTTTGGAAACCCAAGGGGAAGCACCCTGGGGGTGTGTGGACGGCAGAGGGCAGGAGCGGTGGTACCCGACCCGACCACAGGTGGGCCCGAGCAGGTGGGGAGCTGTGACAGGTGGCACTGGGGGCGGGTCTTGTGAGACAGAAGGAGTTGCAGGCTTCAGAGTGTGTGAAGCAGGAGTTGGTCACATCTGAGGATGAGCGGGCGCTGGCACAATCAGACGGACGCGGCAGGGCCGGCAGGCTGTCTTGTGTAAAGACTGAGCTGAGTTTGAGACGATGCTGGGTGTTGGCAGGTGGCCACTGGGCCCTGACGACTTCAGGGCTGCTTGGCAGGGCTGCTCTCACCCCCGCGGCTCCCCTCCCCGCGGCTCCGCCTCCATGTCCGACTGCGACCAGAGGCTGGAGGGTAGACCCTGGCAGCCACCTGGGGCTTGGGCTGCCGGGGGCCCTGTCCTGTACCCGTCCTCGTGGGCTCGGTTCCTCAGGTTATACTCTTGTACCTGTCACTTAATTTTTATTCTAATCTGTGTTTCCAGACAGAGAAAGTTTTTTTTTCTTCAAAGTTTAAAATGTGCGTCATCCCAAGAAAGGCTTCTTTAGCCTTGTAAATATTCCTATTTATGTTTGAAAAAAGAAAATCTGCATAAAATTGCATTAAAACATTTGCCCCGTCTGTCCAGGCTGCCCTGAGAATTCCAGTGCTAGGCTGAGGGTGCGGTGTCAGAGGTCAGAGTTCAGGGGTGGCCATGTGGTCCCTTCCACGATGATGGGTCCCCAGTCCTGCTGGCCGGGCCCCTCGGAGCTCAGCGCAGCGTCCCCCACACAGCCTTAACCAGGGCTTCTCACACTATTCCCTTATTTATCAAAAGTGAAGAGACTCAGACGAAAATATGCTGGATATGATTACCAGCACCTGGCACTGCGGCAGATATGAGTTGAGTGTGAGACGGCACCTTTCCCTCCGAGGTGCTGTGCAAAGTCCCCGTCACGTGGGCCCACAGGGGCTTTTGAGTGCTTCCTGTGGTCTAAAGCAGACGAGGTGCCGTGTGATGAGGCAGTTGCCGTGGAGACACATTCAGTTTTGATGCGGCGTCAGGGTACAGTCATGTAAGATGGAGTGCGTGTGGCCTGCCTGTGGCATCCCCTACCAGCCCGGTCTGACATGTCAGCTGTGTTGCTATAGAAAGTGCCCGGTGCATGTCTCCCTGCCGGGCCGCGCTGTGGTCCAGCTGGGGCCAGGTGCCCGTCCTCCCGGGACGCGGGAGCAGCCGTGTCTCAGTGGTCTGTGAGCTGGTTCGGGGTCCTCCTCCCCGGAGACAGGCAGCCTGGATCAGAAGGCAGTGTTGATGTCAAGCCGAGCTCTGCAGACGCTCAGAAGAGCCCCCGGAACCCGGTGTTCCAGAAGCCTGCTTCCTGTCCTCAGCCCCAGGACTTGGAATTGCCGAGAGAGTGCAAAGACCGCTGGAGGGGGCGCCGCGCCCAGCCTCGTTCAGGGCAGCGGCCATGTGGCCGGGCTCAGCCCCCAGGAGACGAGTGTCTCTGGTGCCCACATGCCCACCCTGCCAGGCAGAGGCAGGCGACCCCCGGGTGGGGAGCCGGGCACGGGGGATTGACGTCAGAAGCACCCCTCCAGGCATCACCTCCAGAGGCCGAGCCTTGGTCCCTGAATCCAGCCTTGCCTTGAAATTAGAAATGTCCTGAGCTCCACCTTTTAGCTGAAGGGCCCCCGAGGCTCCCGTCACTTGGAAGTGCGTTCCCTAGAGGGTCAATCCCGGGGCTGGCTTCCCATCTCCTGCCCGCAGATGCGGGTCCTCCGGGGGCCCCCACACCCACCGCCCCTGCATTCCTAAACACTAATAAATAGAAAGAGATTAAGGAAACAATTCCATTCACCATTGCAACAACAACAAACAAATAAAAGACCTATATATAGAAAACTATAAAACACTGGTGAAACAAATCAAAGAGGAAATTAATAGATGGAGAAACATACTGTGTTCATGGATCAGAAGAATCAATATAGTGAAAATGAGTATACTACCTAAAGCAATCTATAGATTCAATGCAATCCATATCAAGCTACCAAAGGTATTTTTCACAGAGCTAGAACAAATAATTTCACAATTTGTATGGAAATACAATGTCTTTAATTACTATACATTATAGTAAGTCTTAAGATCAGAGAGTGTACAAATCCTCCAAGTTAGTTCTTTTTCAAGATTGCTTTGGCTATCAGTGTTAACTTGTCAATTTCTATGAAAAATTTTGTGGAATTTTGCTTCGTATTGCATTGATCTATAGATCAATTTTGGAAGAGCTGATATAATTTTGAGTCCTCCAATTTACCAGCATGTTACCTCTGTTTATTAATCTTGGTCTTTGTCAGAAAGTGTGAAGGGTCTGAGATGTTATCCTACCTACAAGATAAAAGATTATCCAGCTACAGTTTCATAGATGCTGGTGGAAGAGAAACTCCTTGTTCAGAATCAAAGGACCTTATTATGCAAGCACAGCAGGCAGCATAAGCCTTATGTTTGTTTCGTTTCTTTTACTCTGCACTTCTATGAGCTCCTGTGGCTGTTGGGTCCACAGGTCTGTGTCACAATTGAGGTATACCAAATTTAGGAAACTCTCAGTCTTATGAGGGAACCACTGGCAAATCTGCCTAGCTGTTACCCCAGAGGACACATTAGCATTAATATCCTGAATTGCAAGCAGAACTCTCATCTGCCCTAGAGGGAGATGTCATTCTGTCTCTTAAGCTGTTTGTTATACAAACATCTTTGAAAAGATAGTCCAAAGTAAAAGCTGTTTCAGGACATGCAGAAATAGAGGGATCCATGAAGACTTGTTTCTCAACAATTCCTATATATACTCTTGACTTCTGCTGAATTTTTCCAAGAGTATGCTACTCTGTTGGTCACTCTTACTAATTTGATTGACAGGGGCTGGGATCCAATCCATTCAGTTTGCCTAATATGATATTTCAGTTCAGTTCAGTCACTCAGTCATGTCTTCTGACTCTTTGCGACCCCATGAATTGCAACACGCCAGGCCTCGCTGTCCATCACCAACTCCCGGAGTTCACTCAGACTCACGTCCATCGAGTCAGTGATGCCATCCAGCCATCTCATCCTCAGTCGTCCACTTCTCCTCCTGCCCCCAATCCCTCCCAGCATCAGAGTCTTTTCCAATAAGTCAACTCTTCACATGAGGTGGCCAAAGTACTGGAGTTTCAGCTTCGGCATCATTCCTTCCAAAGGAATCCCAGGGCTGATCTCCTTCAGAATGGACTGGTTGGATCTCCTTGCAGTCCAAGGGACTCTCAACAGTCTTCTCCAACACCACAGTTCAAAAGCATCAGTTCTTCGGCNAGTTTCAGCTTCAGCATCATTCCTTCCAAAGAAATCCCAGGGCTGATCTCCTTCAGAATGGACTGGTTGGATCTCCTTGCAGTCCAAGGGACTCTCAAGAGTCTTCTCCAACACCACAGTTCAAAAGCATCAGTTCTTCGGCGCTCAGCTTTCTTCACAGTCCAACTCTCACATCCATACATGACTACTGGAAAAACCATAGCCTTGACTAGATACTGTTATGAATGCTATTTTATAGATGAGAAAAATATTTAGTAACAAGTAGTAATAGAACTTACTATTTATCTGAAGTTTAATCCATACCATGTGGTTGCTGTCTCTCCTTTGTAACTGTTACATGTATTGCCACTTGCAGTTAACTAGGAGGAGGTCTGTTTAAAATTTATCTGTATTTTGCTATTAATTAAAAAGATTTTATTGGAGTATAGTTGACTTACAGCATTGTGTTAGTTTCAGGTGTGGAGCAGAGTGAATCAGTTACACATACACATACATCTGCTCTTGTTTAGATCCTTTTCCCATGTAGGCCATTGCAGAGTTGTCGAGTGGACTCCCCTGTGGGACACAGTGGGCTCTTATTTGTTATTTGTTTTATGTGTAGCAGTGTGTATGTTTTATATGTAGCAGTCTCAATCTCCAGGGTCTGTTTACTTTAGAACATTGACTTCTGCTATTTTGTTACTGGTGGAAGCGGATAACCTTTATATTATCCAAAATATTCTTACTTGAAATCAATGCTTTTTAAAAATAAGTGCTTCAGGTTTGAGGCATGTATTCTTTTAAAAAGTCTTGTTATCTTCCCGGGCTTATGGCTTGCGCTTTGGGTATTTGAGGTTGCTGAAATGAGGGATCTAACAACTAGCAGGCATGTAAATTATATAGATACTGAGAGAAAAATAGTAAGGAATAGAGGTTTAAAAATTGATGTTGAGTCTGCTCTGTGTGGTTGTGCCTCAGAAGGCCTGATCAAGTCATTGCATAAACTGCTATAGTTTACTAATACTGCATTACTTTATGCTAACATATAAGAATACTAATGTATTTGTATACGTAGTACAAGTGAGACTTTCTGCTTTATGTAAGTTTCTCAGATTCCTTTTCACATTAAGATTTTCTAACAAAATTAGTGTGTGAATTAGTTTAAACTATCTTTTGAAAAACCAGTTCTTCTGGAGTTTACACACAGTTGTTTTTGTCACAGCATGGTTATTTTGAAGGAAATACTTATATAAAATGATAACTTTGTATGATGCTCAATTCCAATAATGTTACTTCATTGAGGCTTGTAAGGGAAGATGGTTAATTTTTTATGTAGATTTTTTGGCCAGCCTTGAAGTATGTTTCTTTTCTTGTACTCCTTTGGTTTTTATATGTAATAATGAAAATACGAAGATTATTAATTATACTCTTACAAACAAAAAATCTCTAATGAGATTATTCGAAGTTTAAAGGACATAATTTAACATCATTTTGTAAATGATGGAGCAAATGTTATCAGTCTGTTTAATCAGTTTCCTTTTGAAAATGAAGATTTGTTCCTTTTAATACAGATTTAATTTTGTGGATTTGATTATGAAGGCTCATAGTTATTTATACTCAGTTTTTAAATTCAAAGTGTTAAAGCTGAAAGGTCTTTTTCATAAAGTTTATAGTTACATTGATTTGGCAGTAAACTAACTTGTAGTGGGGTGGGGTGATTTACATCTCTATCCTACCCCTATGCATTTTTATACATTTTGCATATATTTTAGTATGTAGTACTGAATTAGATTCCACTGTGTTATGTAATATTTGGTATACATACCATATTTACCTTTATATAAAACCTGAAAACTTGAATACATGACACTCATCTGGAAGCTCACCAGTTTTACCTAAATGAATAAGGACTTTTATCCCTTCTTATAAGCTGCCTGATTTTCACTGTTGGACGGATGTAGGGCATGAATCAGTAGTATAAGGAATAAAGAATAGGTTGAATTAACTGTATTGATTAGTAAGTTAATATAAGCCAAACAAAGTTTAAATTTCTTTTCTTGGATGGTGATCAGTTGCCCAGAACACTGATTGTTGATTTTGTGTCAAAATAGGACAGTGGCTCCATACCTGCCATTGGCATGGTAGGAGCATAATGGTACTATAAATCAGATATTGTGTATCTTGGCTTCCCAGTTGGTGCTAATGATAAAAAATCCAATTTATATAAATTATTCTTTGTCATTTTCAGTTTTAAAATGTGATAATCTTATAAGGATGCAGAGTAAGATGGAAATAGTTGATATTTTTCTCTTTCCTCTAGTCTCCTACAAAAGCCGTATATAATGCTAGACATTGGAATCATCCAGACTCGGAAGAACTACCTGCGCCACCAGTAGTAAAACCTCAGAGTGTCACAGTAAGTGAACTGTATTTTAAAATTTTTTTGTTTGTATGAAGAATATTAAGCAGTTGCTATCTTCATTCATGATTTGAAAGTCTCTAGCTTTTGTGTTTAATAGTTTATTTTCAACTTCTTCACCAAAATTTAGTGATTTTAGTTTAATTCACTGGAAAAGTAAGGATTGTGGGCAGGACAACAGAAATTCTGGCGTTACTAGGTTATGAATGAAAGCCTTAAAAATACTGGACAATTCTTGATCCAAATTTTACGGAATTTTTAAATGATTAAGAGCTATATCAGTATATCCTACACTGATCTTAAAGTGGCTTTGAATGATTAATTTGTTTTTTTCAAGCAGAACTTTTTTCTTTCATTATAGTAATACCTTTCAGTTCAAAACACATTTGAAAAAGATTTTTAGCAAATTATTTGCTCCAAAATAACTGGTAGGATCATACATTAATAACTTACAGATTAATAGTGACATCTCAGTCATATGGAGCTATCAAAGAACGAATTCTTTATAGACAATAAAAAATAGGAATAGAGATCCTAAAATGTACAGTTCTCTGTCTTCTTGATATATCAATTAAGCTCCTTTTACTAGTATTTAACCATTATTGTGCATATTAGGTATTCTTGCACATGCTCTTATGACTTGATTTTTTTCTACCATGAGCTGTTGTCTGTTGTCGTTTTCCTCTTCCTGTCTATCCTGAGTTCTTTGTCAGTGCTATTTATGTATGTCATTTTGGTTCTTTATTCTTTCTAATGATTCTGGAGATGGATAACTATAACTCTTATGAAATGTTAGGTTGAAAAGACCAGAATAAGTTCCTGAGTGGTTCTTTTCTGAGTAAAACACATATAAGTCTTACCTTATAGTGCATGGAATTTTTGAGATATCCCTTATGACCTTTCAGAGGCCTCCCCCTACCTTTGAGGGGGAGAATTGGGGTTTTATTACTCTCAAGCTAAATTTACCAAGTAGATGAAATGTTACTATTTTTATATATTTATTTAGAACAACTAATTTAATACCTTTATTAATAGGTGAGGCTGTCTTCAAAGGAGCAAAATCAAAAAGATGATGGAGTTTTTAAGGCTCCTGCACCACCACCCAAAGTGATAAAAACTGTGACAATACCTACTCAGCCCTACCAAGATATAGTTACTGCCCTGAAGTGCAGAAAAGAAGACAAAGAAGTAAGCATCCATATACAGTTTTACTGCATGTGGATAGAATTTTGTATGTAATTTAGCCTTTTAATGTCTTGAGCACATATCAGTAAACTGATACTGAGTTCTGAACCACGAACTTACCTCGTCCTACTACTACCAGTGTTTTAAAAACACTTGTTGGTTGCCATTTAATAAACTTACTTTATACACTTTTAAATAAAGCAGAGCAAGTTCATAGATTTAAATATGTTATTTCATAGTTACAAAAGAGGTGGACTTATTTTTTCTTGGCAGTTGTATACTGTTGTTCAGCACGTGAAGCACTTCAATGATGTGGTGGAATTTGGTGAAAACCAAGAGTTCACTGATGACATTGAGTACTTGTTAAGTGGCTTAAAGAGCACACAGCCTCTAAACACACGTTGCCTTAGGTAAGATCTTATTTTTATATTTGAAAATTTTATGCATGCTCCTTCTCATTAAAATTTTTTAGCTCAGTGGACCCAAACATTTGCAATTTTTGTTATCGTAGGTATAGGTTATAGCCAGTGATGTTAAAATGTGATTGATTTCTTTTAAGGGACTTGATCCTACATGGACTAAAGAAAGTTGGATGGTACAGCATTTTAGCATAGCGTAGGGGGGCTTCAGTTTCCAGATGTTTAAAAGTATTATGCCAAAGAATGTTTTCTTTTTTAGCACCAGATTTTATACAAGCAAGTGATAACTGATTTAAGCATGTTTTGATTTGGATCATCTTGGGCATACTATAATGGTTTGAATATCTTGGTTTGATTGAATTATCCAGTCATTTGGAGTATATCCAATTATATACTTATACTTTTTATGGATCAGAAACATGGAAGATACCTGAGATGTTTTTGCTTTTAATGGTAGCAGTAATAAAGGATACACTGAAGACAATCATGTATTATTTGTGTTTTTTTAATATAGCGTACCTAATCACATACTGTGCATCAGTAAGTATTTAATATTTGGTTTGCCCATGTCTTTATATTGTGATCTGCATGGGCAATGCTTTGACACACATAAACCCCCAACCCCCGAGCACTCTGTTGTTTATTTAGGTATTAGCAAATTAAAAAAAAAAAAAAGCACTAGCTATTTTCACTCCCCTTGACCTAGTCTGTTTTCTTCTAGTGTTATTAGCTTGGCTACTAAATGTGCCATGCCCAGTTTTCGAATGCACCTGCGAGCACATGGAATGGTGGCAATGGTCTTTAAAACCTTGGATGATTCCCAGCATCATCAGGTATTTAAGTTTCTGGGGTTGAGAAGGATTATTTTAGAATTCTAGTTTATATTTGCTAAATTTGTTTTTGTTGTTTAGTAGCTAAGTTGTGTCCCAACTCTTTTTGCAACCCCAAGGATTGTAGCCTGCCAGCCTTCTGTCCGTAGGATTTCCAGGCAAAAATAACTGGATTGCCATTTCCTTCTCCAGGCGATCTTCCCCACTCAGGGATTGAACCTGTATCTCCTGCATTGGCAGGCAGATTCTTCACCTCCACCAGTGAATCCCCATATTTGCTAAATATTTAGAAAAACTTAATGCCAGGATTTTTTGCTTAATAAATCATTTCAGACTATTTGCTCAACATTTTTTCCTCCTTGTCAGTTTATACTGGTAACCATTGTCTGACATGACATACCTACCATACTGAATACTTAGTTCTGTAAGCATTGATTACCTTGTATCAGAAAGTACTGGCGTGCTCACTTCGGCAACACATATACTAAAATTGGAATGATACAGAGAAGATTAGCATGGTTCCTGTGCAAGGATGACACGCAAATTCGTGAAGTGTTCATATTTTTAATACAATATTATAATTAACCTCCAATTAAAATAAATAAATTTATATTTTAAAAAAGAAAGTACTGGGGCAAGGGGGACAACTTTTACCTCTTTGTGATATTAATAACATGAATAAAAACTTTGGATATTAAAAAGTATTTTGCTTGGATGTTGAATCCCATTGTGAAAAGGAATCACATCCTCATTTTCATTATGACTTGACACTTTCTCTTAAAAAATAGAGCATATTTACATATAAAAGTTAGGTTTAACATTTTCAAAGTTAGAAAAAAATCATTACTAATCATCAGTGGTGGTAATTTGAAATGGCTTTATTATATTTTTGTTCAGGAAAATTATATTCAAAGTATAGGTTAGGTGACAGAATCTAATACTGAGTCTTCTGAAACTGAAAGCAATACACTTAAGCCCAAATGAAGATAAGTCAGTTACTAAGTTTTAGCAGGTTCAAAACAATGAGGGAGAAGAGAAATAAGAATTAATGTGCTTTCTTACGAAGTTATGAGAGGACCAAAGCATTAATATATATTCTTAGCAGCAGTGGGTCTCCAAAGTCTTATTTCCAAACATACTTTGCTCTGTAAGCAGTTAATTAGAAACCCAGTTTGAATTTTGGAGATTTAAAGTTTAAATTTTAGATAGTTAATTGTGTTTCTGTGCATTGAAATTCATGTAAGAGCAAGTACACTTCAATTAGAATAGATACATAGAAAAAATGTTTAAGTACAGACTATCCCAAATGTTGGGAATATTCTAACATAGACCTCTTTGTTCTGTTAATGCTTATCTATATCACCTTCAGTACGTGTAGATTTTATAAGCTGAATGTGCTAACCACCTGATCTGAATAATTTTGAGAACACATGATATTAATGATTTTTTAAAAAAACTACTTGGTTCAACTAGACCTGATAGGTTTATTTTAAACAAATGAGTCTAATATGTTTCTTCGAGCATCCTGAGTTTATGTACTAACACAAACCCAGCTGTGTTTATTTTTTAAAACACATTTACATAATTGATTTTAAATGGAAATTTGACTTCACTATATGATAAAGAACAAAGAGTGAAGTATATTATAAAGTAGGATTATATAACTGAAAGAAATGTCTTGTAAAATCTTCATTTAGCACAGAATGGCCAGGAAAAATATAATTCCATTTAAACACTTCTGAGACATTCGTATAGGGAATGTCTGTAGAAAGGAAAATTTTAAGCTGTGGTGCTTTATGTATTTATTGAAATCACATTTCCCTAGAATATTTTAAGAGGGAGATTTTCACTGAATAAAACATTTTCAAGGTTTCTAAATGTAAACAAAGGTCAAAATAGTCTTCTGTTGCCTGAAACTGTCACTAATTGCTTACATTAACTTCTCTTCCCCTTTCTGGGTCTGTTGAAGAATCTGTCCCTTTGTACAGCTGCCCTCATGTACATACTGAGTCGAGATCGTTTAAACATGGATCTTGATAGAGCTAGCCTAGATCTGATGATTCGACTTCTAGAACTGGAACAAGATGCTTCTTCAGCTAAGCTGCTGAATGAGAAAGACATGAACAAAATCAAAGAAAAAATTCGAAGGCTCTGTGAAACTGTACACAATAAGCACCTTGATCTAGAAAATATAACGGTGAGTTCCTTCCTTTGGTTGTAAAATGAAAATGTCAGTTTTTTTTAAAATGTAGAAACTACATTTAGGCTATTAGAAACTTGAATTCTTAACACTGTATGGGTTTTAGGAATAAAGATTTAAAGGATCTTCAGAAAGAGCCATATTCAGTGAGCATTCATTTATTTCAGAGTATCTCAGGATGTCTGATTAACTGCTGCAAGGGACCAAGACTCAAAAGGAGGATTCCCAGGCGTGAACCCCTCCATAGAGCAATGTCCCTCCTACTCATGGCCATGGTGGTGCTTGTGCTCAGTACAGCTCCCCAAGTTTAAGATGATTATGTTGCTTTTGGTTGATTTTAGTTTTACTCTCCTCTGGCTTTTTTAAAAACTTGTAGAATCAAGAATATCCCCAGAGATTAGTAGGCCAGTGGAAGATAACTGGCATTGTCATTTTGAAAAAATAAGATTATTTATTTATATATACTTGACTTTCAGACAATTCCAACATTATATAATTATTGGTTTTTTTACTGTCCACTAAACTGAAGACTGCAATATTTGCTTTCAGAAACTACAGAATGCTTTGTGCTAGCCATATAAGGACTTAGGATTATTGCTCTTCTTAGTTAAGGTAGTAGAGAATAGATTCAGGTAGAGTGGAAGTTGAGGGGGAAAGCAAGTTAACATTAAAAGATAGGAGAAAAAATTGACATGTATTTAGTACTTTCACTTTTTAAGATTAGAAAATATTATGCTCAAAGTGTGGATAAACAATCCTTCTACCTCAGCAAATTATTTGTATCCTAATTTTAAAATACATTCATACTTTTAACATTTTTAGAACATATACTGTTTTTTAATGCTATAAAGGAATAAGTTTGAGCCTGTAATTTTTATTTGCTTGCATAATTGAATAAATACAGCTTTTAAAAATTATTGTTACTATCATCATCATAATTTTCTCCCCCAGCATTTAGATTCTTTCCGGGCATTTGCTCTTAAATAAAGATGATAAACTTGCTTGTTGAATTTTCTCCCATTATTTATTGAATTTATTAGGATGGTAAATACCAGTATAATAACTGTGCTGTATTAAGTAGTTAACTCACGTGATTAAAACGAGAACACACAGTTGCTGCTATTAGTATGCGGCGTGCCCCCCCAGCTTCAGCTACTCTCGGGTGTTGTGTTCTTAAATTGTAACAATAGACATTGGTGTGTACAGTGACCTTCTCCTACACATTGTTTTATTCATTACTCAACCTGTTCCTTGAAATATGTTGCTATTCCTGATGTACCATGGAAAGATATTTAAATATTAATATTATAATATTAAAATATAATTCAAATAACAGAGCTCACAATTGCTGAATAGTACTCTGATTAGTGATTTGGTTGTGTTTTAACTCTTTGAGAACTATTCCAGTTTCAAATAAAATGTTTGAATTGTAGGCTACTTTAAAATACTAGCATATTATATACTGAATATAGCCTAAAATACCAAACAGTCCTTTTTATGCCTATAGAAACAAACCATAAAGTTGCTTTTTTGCATCAGATCTTACGAATGTTTGTTGTATTAACATCAAATTACTATGTCCTTTTCTTCCTAAGCAAAGAAAGCCTCATTAGTCTTCATTTTCACTGCTGTGACTCATGAGCTAACCCTGCCCGAACTGATCTTATTACATTACTCTTTCAAGGACTTAGAATGAGAATTGAGCAAAATTATGTCTGTTTTCATGGTGTTGAATTCTAGATCTGTATTTGTCACCTTGGACATCAACCTTGTTCTTTTTAAAGTACAGAATAAAATCTGTAAGGTACAAAATAAAATCTCTTCTATATCAGTAATGTTAAGATTTTTGCTGATAAGATCTGTTTTTTGCATTTCTAAATATCTAATTTATATTCAGTTCAAAATGGGCCAGCAAGACTTACTATATAAACTTGCATCTTTCAAAGCAGTGAGCTTTGGGAAGATAACCAGGTCTTTTCACCTTTGTTACATTAAAGCATTTCTTTTGTTATATTAAAGTTCCTTTATTGTCACAGGAACCAAGTTGCCCTTTTAAAAGAAATTCAATTAAAAAGTAAAATTAATAATTGAAGGCAAATGAAGGGATGGAAAAAACCTAACCTGGTTTATAAGTATGGCTCTGAGTGTTCTTTGCTTCCTCCAGTGGTAGTCCTAAATCATTGTTTATATATAATTTTGTCATAGAGGCCAAAGTATCCAAGCTGCTAAGCCTGTAGTATAAAGTTTGAAATTGGTAAATATGAAACCCTAAAAAAAAAGTAATTTTGTTCAGAATAGATAAGAAAATATATAGAACAGTAAGAAAAAGACAAGCTATTTTACATGAATATAAAGAGAAGAATATTTGACAGGGGACTTACAGTAAATTACAGGTAACTGGTAAATATGTGAAAATAAGCTCATTTGCTATAGTTAGAAAACATAAAGCAAAGCAATAAGATACCAGTTTTTACCAAGAGACAGAAATTTTGACACACCCACACCTTATTTCTATTTCTTGTTCCAGCCTTTGTGGTAAATTAATCTAGTGTATTGATCTGCAGTTAAATATACTTTTTGATTCACCCTTGAGCCTATATGATGGTACCAGTATATATTTTATTGAATTGGCAAGTGATAGACTATTTTAAATAATGGATTTTCTCTGAAAACAAGCCAATGGATAAAAACATTTCTTTACTTTAAGACTATTCTGATACCAGTTTTAAACTAGTTTTACTTTTAAAAAGCATTTACTGTATTAAAAAAATACTGTGGGCTGGTAGCATGCAATTTCCTTTTTTAAAAAGCAGTCTCTAGAAGTGTTGCCTCAGAATTACTACTCAGAGTCAAAATTCATTAATGGTGCTTCTGATTTTCAGACTGGGCATTTAGCTATGGAGACTTTGCTGTCCCTTACTTCTAAACGAGCAGGGGACTGGTTTAAAGAAGAACTACGGCTTTTGGGTGGTCTGGATCACATTGTAGATAAAGGTATGATATATTACACATGCAACATTTTAAAATTTAAAACCTGAATATTCTGTTCATATATTTCAAAGAATAATTGCATCAGTTTGAAAAGATCTCTTCCTTTTAGTAGCATCTTCAAAATCTTTTAAATTTTAAAGAAAAGGCCATTAATAGTTTGATATTGGAAAGTTAATCATTATAAATTAGAATCTCATACATTTCAGCATCTCCCTNAATCAATCCTGAATATTCTTTGGAAGGACTGATGTTGAAGCTGAAGCTCCAATACTTTGGCCACCTGATATGAAGAGCCAACTCATTTGAAAAGACCCTGAAGCTGGGAAAGATTGAAGGCGGGAGGAGAGGGGAGAGGTTGGGTGACATCACCGACTCAAGGGACATGAGTTTGAGTAAACTCTGGGAGTTGGGGATGGACAGGGAGGCCTGGTGTGCTGCAGTCCATGGGGTCACAGAGAGTTGGACACGACTGAGTGACTGAACTGAATAGCTGAATAGTGTGAGACCTTACAGCTTCAAGAGCCATTAGAACAAGGATCAAAATAATACACAGTTAGTATCAGGCCTTCAGATGTCTTTAGGACAAGGTATAAATCCAATCTTAGCAAAAATAATGAAGCCTAGTCTATAGAGTCGCAAAGAGTCGGACGTGACTGAGCGACTGAACTGAACTGAACTGATGCAACCATATGTTTGAAACTGGTTATCACTGAAGTATATTTGAGAGCAAAATGATCTTTATGTGATTATGTAAGATAGGGAGTTACTTTCAAATGCTGTTTATTTCATCTTTTTCTCGTGCTTTAAAAGTTATTTCATAGATGCTCTACAGAATACGGCCCGAGGCTCAGGACACAAAGCAGGAGACGTGGCTGTGCCGTGGTCTGGCTAAGGCGGGCACGGGGCACGGGTTCCTGGTTCTCTCCGACTCAGACGTGCGTCTCGCATCCGGACGCTAGAACCCCAGATCCAGGTCCTCAGGGCTGGGTCCTCCTGAGGTCGGCGTCCTCAGGTGTAGATGCCGTCGCCCCCGAGTCCTCATGCAGTCATCCCTGTGTGCATGTCTGTGTCCTGATCCCTTCTTACAGGACACAGCCCTGTGGGGTCAGGGTTAGGGGCACCCCCTTGCCTCCACAGACCTGCTCCAGGTGCGTCCTAAAGACCTGGGGTTGGCATTTGGCACGTGAGTTGGGGGCACAGCTCAGCCCTAACCTGCAGGAAGCAGTGTCTGCTCTCCAAGCCCGACTTCCCACACACACCAGAGGATGGAACCCTCTCCCTGTCGATGGAAACGCCCGCTGGTCCCCTCGGGAAGAACTTCCTGGCAGAGGCCCGGCTCCGCCTCCTCTGTCTAATCTTCCAGGCCTTTCTGCTGAGGCGTCACCAAGGAGACGCAGCCGTGACAAAGGGCCGCCTGCCCCCTGGGAGGAAGGGCTTAGGGTGTTGACCGCGAGGATTTCCACTTCACATTTACACAGAGTCAGACACAAAGGAGCTGAGCGAGGTGCCGGGTGGAGGGGCACAGACAAAGCACCGGCCCTGGATTAGGGGGTCCCCGCGCCCCTGCCTTCCTCATGGATCTTAAAGAAAGCGCGCCTCCTTCTCGCCCGTGCTTGGCACCCAGGCCGCTGGGCCCAGGTCTGCGCCCACCCTACCTCTCGCTGGGGAATTAATTGCCCCCCAGGAGAGCCGGGCTCTCCCGACGGGCCGTGGGTGGACCCTGGGCAGGAAGCCTGCTGCCCCCAGGAGGCCCCCAACCAGGGGGACCCCTTCCTTCCAACGTAAGTGCCCTTCCCATGGCCTGGACAGTGAGTGCCCTCCAGAACTGTGGGCTAGCGGGAGACACTCTGAGCCTCAGGCCCGGACGGTTTGCTGGGTCACTAACAACATCCACATCCCTCCCTGAGATCTGAAAAATCCACTCATCCTTCATGAGCTCTGACCCACCCCACAAGCAGACTACATTTTCTAAGATGAAGTTATTAGGTACCTAACTTTAAAACCACCATTTTGGCAGGAAGGCGACCTGGTGTGGTAGTCATGAGATTAACGTGTCTTGTTATGGCCTCGTCACCTGAACGTTGTTAAGAAATTTATCTCAGTGTGAGTGGACCTCCCTGCACTTTTAAAGTAATGAGTTGCTTAATACTTGTTTTCCTAATTGTTTTCAACAGAGATATGCAAATTAACTTTTTAAAGAAAGACATTGGTGTCTCTTACTGAAAGCATGTTTAATTGGGCAAAGAGTGTGCTAACATTTGGACTTTTAAAACAAAATAATCTCTATAGAAATAGTTTTCCTTGGTTCTATCACTGCGACCCTGGATTGTTTTTAGCATATTTTAAAAATCTAGATACAAAAGTGGGCACCATTTTAAGCAAAATTGACCCTAAAACCTGGCAACACTGTGGTATCGTTTTTAGGAAAAAACTCCACGCGAAGATGATTGTTCTCGTCCTGTTGTCCTGTTTGTCTTTGCCAAGCGTCCCGTGTCAGTTGGAATTCTGACTGTGCGTGCTCTTCGGGTCTCGGGGGGGGGTGTGCTGTGACTGAGGCCGTGGGCAGGGGTGAATCGTCTCGAGCGAGTCGGGGCAGGTGTGTGCTGCATCAGTACCTGGAGAGGAGACGTGGCTCACACACACACAGGCCCTGGGGCNCTGACTGTGCGTGCTCTTCGGGTCTCGGGGGGGGGTGTGCTGTGACTGAGGCCGTGGGCAGGGGTGAATCGTCTCGAGCGAGTCGGGGCAGGTGTGTGCTGCATCAGTACCTGGAGAGGAGACGTGGCTCACACACACACAGGCCCTGGGGCTTGCACGCGCGTGTCATGCTCCTTGTATGAAAGAGAACCCCGTGTGTCCGAGGATCTGAGGACACGTGGGCGCTTCCCGAGAGGCCCCGTGCATCCCCAGGGCCTGCCTGCCCCCACTTCTGGTCTGGTCCTTGTGGGGAGTGGCTGTGATGGCCGGCAGCCTGGCTTGCATTGGTGGCGGCTCCCGCTGCTGCCCAAAGCGGGCAGGAAGGCGTGCGACTCCACGGGCCGGCCTGGCCCCAGGACGGGCTCGTGTCCTTGACCCAGCCCGGCCAGAGCGACTCTGGATGGGAAGCCCCTGGACAGAGGAACTGGCAGAGCTGCTCTCAGGATCAGAGCCGAGGATGCCCAGGGCAGGGGTCATGGAACGCCTGTGCGTGCACATTTGTCGTTAGAAAACAGAAGCAGGTGGAAAAGACCCTGATGCTGGGACAGACTGAGGCAGGAGGAGGAGGGACGACAGAGGAGGAGGTGGTTGGCTGGCATCACCGACTCCACGGACAGGAGTCTGAGTGAACTCCGGGAGTGGGTAGACAGGGAGGCCTGGCGTGCTGCAGTCCACGGGGTCACAGGGAGTCGGACACGACTGAAAGACTGAACAGCAACGGCAGGGGCGCTTGAGTAGAAGCCAGTATAAACTAAAACATGAGACTTTAAACGTGCCAGTTCCTGGAGGGCAGTCCCAGGTGCAGGGGAGCCCCCCACCGCACAGTCTACCCTCCCCCGTGACAGACCCTGGGCTCATCCCGGCCCAGCACCACGGCCGCAGGCGTGCACCCCTGCCTCCGGGCCGGCATGGGCTCTGCCGTCACCAGCAGGCCGGTGGCCTGGGGGTGGCCGCGGGAAGGGGGGACTGCATGGGGACCTGAGAAATGCCACCTCCTGCCGTTTGGAGCTCCTGGAGGGTCAGGGTCGTCTCCTCACCTGGACGTGGGTGGTCGGGTCTCTCTTTTCAGGCGGGGCCCCAGCCACTGAAGTAACAGGAGACCCTATGAACGTCCCATCAGTCCAGGGGGCTGATCTGTGGCGGCATTATGGTGACCATCTCGGCAGTGCTGGGCCCAGGCTCGCTCCTGCATCTCACTGATCAGGGGTGGGGCCCCCCACTGTTGGGGCCCCCCTGCTCACCCTGCCACCAGGGGGAGGCAAGGGCCTTGTGTCTCAGGAGCCCCCTGCTCTCTGCCCCTCAGCTTTCTCCTCGAGGCCCCCAGACTGCCTTCTGTGCCCCTCCGAAGGAGACATGGGTGTTTAGGGTCCATAAGAACCCAGCTGTCCTCATGGTCAAATGAAGCGGCTCTCCGTCTTCAGGGTCCGCTTCCTGGTCTGTGCTTCTGTTTGTCTGGCTGTGCCGGGGCTTCGTTGTGGCACGCGGGATCCTTCTCCGCAGCCTGCGGGCTCCAGTTGTGCGTGGGCCAGAGTGCCAGCTCAGTAGTTGCAGCGTCACATGGGATCTTAGTTCTCCAACCAGGGATCAAACCTGCGCCCCCTGCATTGCAAGGCGATCCTTAACCCCTCAGTTCAGTCACAGTCATGTCCACCTCTTTGCGACCCCATGGACTACAGCACGCCAGGCCTCCCTGTCCATCACCATCTCCCAGAGCTTGCTCAAACTCATGTCCATTGAGTCGG
>SJYV01055875.1:0-11140 GCA_006410875.1 Neotragus pygmaeus
AGTACTGGAGTTTCAGCTTTAGCATCATTCCTTCCAAAGAAATTCCAGGGCTGATCTCCTTCAGAATGGACTGGTTGGGTCTCCTTGCAGTCCAAGGGACTCTCAAGAGTCTTCTCCAACACCACAGTTCAAAAGCATCAATTCTTCGGCACTCAGCTTTCTTCACAGTCCAACTCTTGCATCCATACATGACTACTGGAAAAACTATAGCCTTGACTAGATGGACCTTTGTTGGCAAAGTAATGTCTCTGCTTTTCAGTATGGTATCTAGGTTGGTCATAACTTTCCTTCCAAGGAAAAGTTAGCATCTTTCCTTCCAAGGAGTAAGCATCTTTTAATTTCATGGCTGCAGTCACCATCTGCAGTGATTTAGCCCCCCTTGAAATCATTCTTCTTGAAAACTATGGAAATTTCAGTAATCTATATTGTCATATGCGTGGCAGGAAATTTGTGTCATTGCCAAACTTTCTGTGGCAGCCAAAGTTTTTGATAATGGGCAGCACTGCACTTTATTTTTTTGGAGAATATAAAATTTTAATCACTCAACAAAGGAAGCTATTAAGTACTTAGTCATACATGGAAATGAAAGTCCCTGGCCTTGCATGGCATTTGCTGTAAGAAGTGAAGAAAGAACTTTCATATTTTGACCTTTTTATGTTTCATCAGGAAGACTCTAGTGGCTACAGCTAAGAAACTTGCTGGCCCAAATGACCATACAGCTTTATTTCTGAGCCTTCTCTGGTCTGTATTTTTGAACTTATAACTTTCTTTCAAGTTTTTTTGTAATGATCTGATTTTTGCATTAAAATGATAACTCTATGGTGGAAATATAATAAATGAATATAACCTTTCCAGGGAGTATTTGGTTGAAATTCAAAGTCTTAAAAATATGCATCTCCGCTGACCTGACAATTCTACTCCAAAAGAGATACTTATGATATAACCAAAGATATTTGTACAAAGATGTTTATTATAGCATCTTTAAAAAATATTTTTGTATTAGATAATTTTATATAGAAACTTGTTCACAGCTCTAATTTTATTTATTTATTTTCATAACACTAATTTTAAAAAGTAGGGCACTATAAAGTATGTAAGGTATAATCATTTTTATCTAAAGATTTATATTTTAGAAAATGGACAGAGGTATATATAATGCGATGGTAACTGATTATCTTTTTGTGTGTTATTACAAACTCTTTTCAAATGTACACAATAAACATGTATTAATTCTGTAATAAGAAAAAACTATTTAAACATATTTAAAATTAAAATACATCCCTTTGGCAGCAGTGGTGTAAGAATATGAATGAGGGAGATTGCATGAGAGCTTGTTGCAGTGAATCAGGCAAAAGACAATGTAAAGAATACGGCAGTGCAGATAGAGAAGGAAAAGCTTACTGGAGACATATTCAGTAATCCTCTGAGAACTATAAATACACCACACCTCCCAGTCAGTAATATCACTGATCTTTTAAAAGAGCCAACATGATTCGTCTGTATCCTTATGTGCTGTGTGCTAGTCACTTCAGTTGTTTCCGACTCTTTGCGACCCCGTGGACTGTAGCCCACCAGGTTCCTCTGTTCATGGGATTTTCCCAGCAGGAATACTGGAATGGGTTGCATTTTGTTCTCCAAGGGATCTTTCCTGTATCCTTATAGTACCATTTAATATGCATTTAAAGAAACTCAGAGCCATCTCTGATGATAGGGTTTTGGTTTTCTGACTTATTCAGCTGAGTTGATGGAAAACCAGTTGACTAAGAAGGAGAATTAAAAGGAGGACTGGATTGTGGAAGGAGAAAATCAATCGAGTTTTGGATGTGTGGAGTCTGAGGGATTTGGGGGACATGTACTAAGCTGTGGTACATGAGTCTGAAGCTTGTTTCTGGAGACACAGAATTAAGGATCATCAGTAAATGAATGCTTGTTGAAACCAGATGGCTGGTAAGGTTACCTGGAGAGTGAACAGTGAGCAAAGGGCTGAGCAGGGAACCATGTGGAACCATATCAGTTCAGGGCAGGAGGAGGAAGAGGAGATCCCTGAGAAGACTGAGGAGGGGTGAACTAGGCCAGCCTTTAATAGAGTGGCTCACAGCCTGGTACAGGCTCAAAGCCTGGCAGGAATGACCAGCTGGACAGGTTCAAGGTTGCTTTCATTTTAGCTTACTCCCCAATGTGTAAGCAAACACTGAATGAACAGATGCTGGGGTTTCTTCTGCTCCTCGTGGAGTTGTGTGACCAGAGTTCAGGGCTCAGTGCTGTCTCTCTGCAGTCTGATCTGCCCCCACTGCTCTTCAGGCTGGGGAGGGGGCCAACAGCCCTCAAGGATCCAGGTATTACTGCTTAAGGCAATGGCTCGCGGTTCACGGGCACTTCCTCGCGTGTTCTGCCTTCTTATCGCCTCTTAGCCCCTTCTTACTGCCATGCAGGCTTGGCTGTGGCATTCCAAACGTGGCCAGAGGGGTTCGGAGGGAAAAGGCAGTTAAGGGAGGGGCGAATTTCCAGGAAGGAATTGTCAACAATGTCAGATGTCAGCGAGGTGAAGTAATATACTACATTTGGCAATTTAGGGCTTTTTGCGACCTTATACATAGGGTACTGCCAAGCTCAGATTCCCATGAAAATAATTTTCAGTCTCATGAAATATAATCCAAATATTTATTTTAGATATAGTATTTTGTTGTGGCAGCCTGAGATGACTAAGACATCCACCCTGCCAGACTCCCTCCTTTGTGATGATTTTCCCTTAGTGTCCTATTGTCCCTTCTAACAGTTGGGCCTTTTTAAAGGAACTAAAAGGTCCATCACGCAGGTTATAGCATATTCCATTTGTGGGCTGTGTTCAACATCCTTTCCGTGGGGCTGTTGTGTCCCATGCACATCCAGGAATGCAGCTGGGTGCCAATTTCATAGTCCCTAAACCTTCCTACCAGGTGAGACGACAATGGGATGTTGGTCTTCTCGGAGTGTACAGTGGACTTCTAGATGTGAGTCACATCTATCAGGTCATCCCTGACTCATGGAATGCTCTTGCTCTTAAGTGGCAGAGTAAAAGAAATACATTCAGATAGAAAGTGTGGATCTGCAGCAATAAATTAAAAATACTGGATTTTTATAAAGGTAGGGCATTTGTCAGAAATGGCACCCCACTCCAGTACCCTTGCCTGGAAAATCCCATGGACGGAGGAGCCTGGTAGGCTGCAGTCCATGGGGTCGCAAAGAGTCAGACACAACTGAGCGACTTCACTTTGACTTTTCACTTTCATGCATTGGAGAAGGAAATGGCAATCCACTCCAATATTCTTGCCTAGAGAATCCCAGGGATGGGGTAGCCTGGTGGGCTGCCGTCTACAGGGTCACACAGAGTTGGACACAACTGAAGCGACTTAGCAGCAGCATAATGCTTAGACTCTTCTGCAAGGGATGAGCCAACTCCAATCTTACATTTTTGGGGCCAGCTTCATTTGGGGCCCTGAACTGAAGCAGTATAAATATCAATATCTTTTTACATCTGTCATTGTTTACTATTTGGTTTTCCATTTGCCCTGCTCTGGAGCAGGAAGAGGAAGAGATGACAGAGGGAACTAGTGAGCTCTTTAGAGGTATAGTGTCAGATATTAAATCCATAAACAAAATAGATTGAACCGGAAAGAATGAGTCAGAGATGCAGGAAACATGAAAGCAGGGAGTGTCACACTGGGAAAATGTCCCCTTAAAGTGCTGACTGAATGCTCCTGCTCTGTTTGCAGTTGGTCCTGTATGTCCGATCAGCACAACTGGGTTCCTGCACTGCTTGCGCCTCACTGCCCTGCTGAGTGCATTTCCATTGTTTCCTCATACTGAGCCCTGAGATTCATTTATATAATGCAGGCTGATGACCCATGATGAGATTGTCCTTCCCTCTGTTGATAATGACCCTGTCACACCAGGTTCCTGTTTCACTGGAGTGTGAAGATTAGGCTGATTGATTGAGACCGAGCTGGAGTGAAATAAGGATTTCACTAGAGAGTCCCTTGGTGTTGGTGCATAATCGTACCTCAGATGGTGCTTACAACTGGGAGTTACCCTGAATGCCTGGCTTTCTTTGGGAAGTTTTAAATAGGCAGCCCTGGGTCTGATGTCTTTTATTTGGTCTACCTATGGTTTGGATGCTAGGTGCCAACATTTAAAAATAGAGATATTCCATATCCAATTTTCCTGTTTCTTTTTAAAACTGGAAGACCTGGAAGTTTGGCCCGACAACTGCTCCCAGAAATGATTGGCTGATGCCTCCTGGGTCACTGTCATTTGGTGGGGACATGGTTCTCTAGGTGGCCACAGTCCCGGGTGCTGCACTCATTTATGTTGGCCACCAGTGGCACCTGAGTTTCTGTGCCATGATCTATAGGGAGGAGGTGTAGGGGAGGAAAAGCTTTTCTCTTCTACACTCCTAGGTTCATGGCTTTGCGCGAGAATCAAGTTGATAAGACACAGATTAACAAGAGAAGAAAACCAGTTTTAATTACATAGGTACATCTGGAAGTTTTGCAAATAAACAAGACTCAAGAAAGTGGCCAGATGACTGAGGCTAGACAAAGGAAAAGGGGTTTTGCGGCTTCTGGATAGGAGATGAAAGTTATGACAAAGTGAGAGGAGGAAATATAATTGTCTCGTTATGTAGATAAGAGTTTCTTAGGTAATAAAAGTTGTCTTTCTTCCTGGTACAAAGACACCTTTATAAATGGAAAGTTCCTTCATAAAAAGAAATTTCCTTTACAAAAGGGGAAATTTATACTCTAATTTTAAGCAGTTGAGAAGATGAAGAGCCTTTCTTGCTTTTGCTGGTTTTCCAATTGCCTTTAACTTAAAATAATCAGTATGCCGAAGAAGCATATTTTTGAATGGCATATTATGGTACCCTTCAGAAAGAAACTAGCATTTATTGAATTCTGTGCATGAACCACTGTGTCTAGTAACTTGCATATATGATCTCACTTGATTTCCTAACAATTCAGTAAGATCTGAGCTCCAGTGCAACAGGAACCATGACTGTTATGGATTCAGGACATGTTATCTCAAAATATGGCACCTTGGCATATTGAATATTTTAAGCTGAAAGAATTTGAGAACACAGCAGAAACAGGAAGATCACTCCACCCTTCTCCCTGCCCTTTCCCCCCAAAGCACAGATACTCACACACATGCTTCAAAGCTAAGGTGCTCTGATGCTGAGATGCTGAGTGTAGTTCCCAGGGAAGGAGCTTGGCCTAGCCACTCTGCTCTGGGTGTGTGCTTGCTTCAAAACAAACACTAAGTGCTATTTTCATTTTTGGGGGGGTCTTTTTCTTTCTTTCCTTTTTTTTTTTTAAATGAAGATCCGTTTCAGATTTCTCTCAGTTATCAGGAGCAGGAAAATGTGGTCTTCTGTAAAATTGACGTGGCATAAAGCGAGCTTTCAAAAAAGCAGGGCATATCTGTACCTGAAGAAAATGTGCACCCTTATTTCTGAAGACAAAGGGATCCTGAGAACTCCAACAAGCAGATCTTGCTTGATTTCCTTCCTATTCCTTAACATTCCCTATTCCTCCCTGACTGTCCCCTCTCCATCAAACCTAGCACTAACATCTCAGGTCTTACTGTTTCTTTGGGTCTGCATTTCCTTATGAAGCCACTCATGTAACACAAAACGTGTGTGCGTGCTCAGTTGCTTCAGTCATGTCTGACTCTGTGTGACCCTGTGGACTGCACCCTGCCAGGCTCCTCTGTCCATGGGATTCTCTAGGTAAAAATACTGGCGTGGGTAGCCATGCCCTCCTCCGGGGAATCTTCCTGATCTAGGGATCGAATGTGCATCTCCTATGTCTACCTGCACTGGCAGGTGGGTTCTTTACCACTAACTCCACCTGGGAAGCCCCAACATAAAGCTTATCTTTCATTAATTGGTATGCTTTTCTCCTGTTAATCTGTCTATATCGGTTTAACCTTCAGACCCAGCTGGGCACCCTAATAGGGTCAAGAAAATCTTTTTCCTCAACACTGTGAGAGTACCCTGTACTCAGTATAGTCAAAGCTACAAGGTAGGAGTTTTGAATGGATGAATGTACCCATAAACACATAAATATGTGAAGGTAGCATTTTAATTCTATTTTTGTAGATGAGACAACCAAGGCCCTGAACAGTTAAATAACTTAATCGGACTCATAGAACCAATAGAGGTTGCAGTTGGAATTTAAAGATGAGGCTGTGTGACTCCAGAGGTCCACTGTGAAGGACAAGCCCATGGGTCTCTCAGGGCCATGTGCATGGTAGGTACATTGTAAGTACTTACTGAACTGGTGGAAGACGTATAGACATATTTTCGTGAGTACAAAAAAGAAGATTGCAAGCATGGCTCTTAGCTGCTTCTGTTTTTTTTTTTTTTTCTCTTAGCTTCTGAAATTTGTTTAAAACCTCCTGGTGTCTGAGTGGGTGCCTTGGACTTTGAGATCTTATCATAAAGTCTCTGGAGTAGAGGGCAACCATCGACATGTGACAAGAAGGCCTCCGCGTTTCTGTCTGCAGTTGACTGGTGTCCCATAAATGTGCTAAAATCCCAAAGTTAATTCTCTTTGCACATCTAAGGAACTTCCTCCAGGGCTTAAACTACGTCCTGATGGTGCTGGGTTACTATCCTGGAGCCCAGAGCTATGTTCAGGGATAAATGTAATTCAGTGCTTTTAGTGAGGCTTATAAAGAGGACCTGAAGCAGACATAAGAAACATGCCCCTCAAAATGAAGTCCCTTTCAGTGAGAAGGGATTGGCCTGGCTGGGGGAAATGGGGGAGTAGGGGAAGAGGGTATCTTTGTGGCTGTTTCCAACTCTTTGTTGATTATTCCTATATTGATCTATAATTTTGGTAGCTCTCAAACAAGTCTTATAATTCTAAGAACTGTTAGATATTTCTTACAGACGTTTGTGTACCATGACTCTGAAACCAGCAATGGAAAATGAGCATATTGTATTTATGCCCATCAAGCAGCCTTTCAGTTTTTTACATTAGTGGTTATGTATTCTTTCACTTATCAAGGCTTCAACTTTTGAGTTTTATTTTTTTAAGTATTCATTTATTCATAGTTGCTTTTGACTGTGCCGGGTCTTTGTTGCTGCGTGGGCTTTTTTCTAGTTACGGCAAGCGGGGGTTATTCTCTCTACAGTTTCATTGCGTTGGCTTCTCATTGTGGTGGCTTCTCTTGTTGCAAAGCATGGATGCTAGAGCATGGGCTCAATAGTTGTGGTGCCTGGGTTTAGTTCCTCCGCAGCATGTGGGATCTTCCCGGATCAGGGATCAAACCTGTGTCTCCTGCATTGGCAGGTGAATTCTTTACCACTGAGCCAGCAGGGAAGTCCCTGGAGTTTTCTATTGTTACCAGATAAAACTTGGGTCAGCTTACCCACGATGCAGTGAAGACAGTTTACTTCACTGGGTGGTGAAGTAAGTATAATGTTCATTGCAGGGCCCAGCAGGGAGTACAGGTGACTCATGCTCAAAGACCCAAACTCCCCAATAACTTTCAGAGACGGATTTTTAAAGGCAGCATTTGGGCTGAGGGGCTTCAAGGTGCATGACTTTCTTTGGATTGGTTGGTGGTGAGGTAATGGGGTGATGTTTCAGGAATCTTAATCATTAACCTTCTGATTTCAACCAGTCTGGGCTCTATGTGTTGATGGTCAGCACGTACTTACCATCCTCCATCTGAGTGGAGTCTTAGTTTCTGCAGAATTCAAAGATATCCGTCAGATTGTTATATATATCCCTTGAGGAGGAATTAGGACTAACACACTCATGTTTTCTTCTGCAAGGCTGAAAACATTAGTTTATGTGGAGGTTACCAATTGGTGGTCCAAACCCCAAATCTAGCCCATAGATATGTTTTGTAGGGTCACACAGTGTTTTCCATTAAAGGAAATTAGTTAAGGTTTAAAAATCAGGGGTTTACACACACACACACACTTATAGATACACACACAGACAAATCTTTAAATGTTTCAAGAAAAATAAGTTGGCAGCAAGGCGCCCAGTTTCCTACCTGGCAATCTTTGTCATTAACCAATAAAAAGTAGCTCTGCTGCTATTTCAAAGAAGCCTTGCCCCCAGCCAGCATTCTAGATAAATGTAGCCATATGAGTGAGCCCAGGCAAAACCATCAGAAAAACTACCCAGCAAACCCATAAAATAGTGAAAAGTAATATACTGTTGTTGGTTTAAGCGACTACCTTGTGGGGTGATTTGTTATGGAGTATAGTTGACAGATACAATACTGACACAATTGGCACAGTCCCTATAGGCCTGTTTCAGTTATGTTACTCACTTATGTTAATTCCCTGGGCCTGTAGGCAAGTGAGTTTCTAGCCTGAGCTTTACCCTGAAGAGCTTTCAACAAACTTGAAAGCCTTTTATACATCCATTATCCCAGCAACCAACCCCACAATGTCAACTGTATTATGTCTTCATTTTGCAGATGAGGACTAGTGAGCTAAAGGACATCCCTGGAGCCACACAGTGACAGAGCAGGATAAGAAAACATCACTTTTCACTTATGCTTTAATGTTTTCTCCCTTCCGTCTGGGAAACTGACTGCTATTCTCTCCAGGCCAATAGACCTGGCTGCCACCAAAGCCAGACTCTGTAAGTTAATAGGGTACCATGTTTTCAAGAAGGGGAGCCCTCTATTTTGTTTTTATTTATTGTGCATATTTCCTGTAAAGTGCTTAATTTCTAACCAGTATATGTTGTTCAGTCATTAAGTCGAGTCTGACTCTTTTTAACCCCGTGGACTGTAGCACTCCAGGCTTTCCTGTCCTTCACTATCTCCCAGAGTTTGCTCAGATTCATGTCCATTGAGTTGATGATGCTATCAAACTGTCTTATCCTCTGCTGCCCCTTTCTCCTGTTGCCTTCAATCTTTCCCAGCATTGGGATCTTTTCATATGAGTCTGCTCTTTGCATCAAGTGGCCAAACTATTGGAGCTTCAGCTTCAGCATCAGTCCTTCCAGTGAATGTTCAGGGTTGATTTCCTTTAGTATTAACTGGTTGTATCTCCTTGCAGTCCAAGGGACTCTCAAGAGTCTTCTCCAGCACCACAATGGGAAAGCATCAATTCTTTGATCCTCAACCTTCTTTATGGTCCAGCTCTCATATCTATACATGACTACTGGAAAAATCACAGCTTTGGCCCCTTCATGGATCACAGCTTTGTCATGGTTTGCATAACTCAATGAAGCTATGAGCCACGCTATGCAGGGCCACCCAAGATGGACGGGTCATAGTGAAAAGCTCTGACAAAACATGGTCCACTGGAGGAGGGAATGGCAAACCACTGCAGTATTCTTGCCTTGAGAACCTTGTAACAGTAAGAAAAGGCAAAAAAAAAAAAAAAGGGGGGGGGGCGGGGGGAGGGCAAAAAGAAACCCCTTAGTGTATAGAAGGGTCTTAATGAGAGATAGTTACTCTTATTATCTACTGGTATCTTCCTGGTAAAGAATCAGCCTGCAATGTGGGAGACCTAGGTTCTATCCCTGGGTTGGGAAGAAGCCCCTGGAGAAGGGAACGGCCACCTACTCCAGTATTCTGGCCTGGAGAAGTCCATGTACTGTATAATCCATGGGATTGCAAAGAGCTGGACACGACTGAGCAATTTTCACTTTTTTACTTTGTTTCTCTAGCATCCCATGATGCCCTTTTCCTTTTTTTCCTACTCTCTGTACCCCTGGCTGGATACTTTTCACCTCTAATCTAAGATCTAGTAATTTTCTGTATTTCTATTATAGCACATAGTCATACTATATTATTTAATGTGTCTTTTCACTTACTTCTTCCTTAGTCCTTGGGTGCTTTGATTTCAGGGATTATTTTTATTTCCAATCTCTCTAGCACAGGACCTGGTCCAAAGTTGGTGCTACATAAGTGTTGAATGGAATGGGATTCCATTGAATGGAATTGAAATTCAATTGCACAGTTGCAAAATACATTCAATCATATTCTAATTTTACTCCCTATAATAATCACCCTGCAAACAAGTGTTATTATTAATATTATTATACCCATATTAAGAATAGAAATGAAGCTCAGTGTCTTGAATTCTCTCAAACTGGTGTTACTAGGTGATATTTGTCAGGGTTTCCATCAAACAGTTGATTGCTATTCTTTTTATATTCTTATATAAATAAAAATAATTTTACATTATATTTGTAATATATATATGAAGAGGCAATGTCACCCTACTCCAGTACTCCTGTCTGGAAAATCCCATGGATGGAGGAGCCTGGTAGGCTACAGTCCATGGGATCGCTATGAGTCAGACGCGACTGAACGACTTCACTTTCACTTTTCACTTTCATGTACTGGAGGAGGAAATGGCAACCCACTCCAGTGTTCTTGCCTGGAGAATCCCAGGGATGGCAGCAGCAGCAGCAGCATATTATATATAATATAAAAAATTATATATAATTTGTGCAAGGGTTTCTCTCTAACAGCAGAGCCTAAGCCTTACGTAGATCTTTATCCCCAGCATGGGCTGTGGCAGGTGGCAGACACTCAGTAATTCTTGATATGAAGATATTTTTCCACTTCTATATGTTAGAAGCTGTGTCTGTTACCAATTTAGGGAAATGTTTGAAAATACCACTTAAAAGTTGCTTATGATTAAGTCTACTTTGACTCCATTTGAGTCAGTTCAGTTCAGTCGCTCAGTCGTGTCCGACTCTGCGACCCCATGAATTCCGGCACGCCAGGCCTCCCTGTCCATCACCAACTCCCGGAGTTCACTCAAACTCATGTCCATTGTCAGTGATGCCATGCAGCCATCTCATCCTCTGTCGTCCCCTTCTCCTCCTGCACCCAATGCCTCCCAGCATCAGAGTCTTTTCCAATGAGTCAACTCTTCTCATGAGGTGGCCAAAGTACTGGTTTCAGCTTTAGCATCGTTCCTTCCAAAGAACACCCAGGACTGATCTCCTTTAGAATGGACTGGTTGGATCTCCTTGCAGTCCAAGGGACTCTCAAGAGTCTTCTCCAACACCACAGTTCAAAAGTATCAATTCTTTGGCGGTCAGCTTTCTTTATAGTCCAACTCTCACATCCATACATGACCATTGGAAAAACCACAGTCTTGACTAGA
>SJYV01055875.1:24600-80137 GCA_006410875.1 Neotragus pygmaeus
TTTTTTTTTTGTCTTATCAGTTTTGATCATTGTTATCTGTTTTATTTAGACCTATGATAGGAGTTTCTAAGTGCTTTTCAAGTAATGTGTGATAGACTTTTAAAGGCCTAATTCAGTCTTTTCCTTAAATGTATCCTACATTTGATTGACGCACCTGAATAGCTGCGTGGCAGGTTCCTGGGCTGGCCAGTTCCCTTCGTATTGTTGAGTTGAATTGTGTGTAACCATGGTTACCAGGCTTGCTACCATTCACTCCTTAAAGTGATTTCATACCATCAGCATTTCCAGCCCCAGTGAACCTTGGCTGGCCTGGGTGTTCAAGGGTTAAATTCCCTCCAGAAGTTCTGTGTCTTGGCTGGCATTGTGGGTAGGGTGTGAGGTGGGCAGTGGCCTAGGTGGGCTTCTACTCCACTTCTTCACCTCCTCATCCTGAGATGGAATTCTGGGCAGTGCCCCGTTATTTTAACCCTGTCCCGTTGCACACTAATCCTTTGATATGTGACTGCCTCTCTACCCTGGGCTGTGACCATCTCAAAGAGGAGCCTATCCTACTGGTCTGTGTCACCCAGGTATCCTGTGCAGTACCTGAGAAATGTTTGCTAAATGAATGACTGAGTGAGTAAAGGCAAGGAAAAAATCCTGATATTTCCGGTCAAGCAATGTTTTGGTGCAGGAGATGAGGAAAGAGGTGGGGAAGGCCAAGTTACGGAGACACACAGCCTTAGGTGTGTGGGCTTTGGAATGGGAAAACCAAAATGCAAGTCTGTGCCAGACAGCCTAGCAGCTGCATGACCATGGGCAAGTCACTCAATTTTTCTGCACTCAAGCCTACTTATACATAAAAGGGGATTAATTCAAGTAACAGATTGATTCAATAGGTATTTATTGAATGCAGTGTGCTAGACCCTGTTCTAGGTGCTGAGGAATCAGCAGGGAACAGTCTTATTTGTGGCAGCCACGGGCTCATGCTGTTCAGAGCACCTTTCAGAGAGAAACTCTTGAGAACCATGAAGCAGCTAACTTTAGCATGCCTCCTCTGCACCACCACGTTCATCCCGAGGCTTCAGTGAGGGTGTAGGCCACTGCAGCCTGGGCTCTTCTCGTCCAGTCCTTCCTTCCCTTCTGTCTCTGTACGGGTCAGATGTGTATCAGGGTCAATAGCTTTCCTGCCAACTCCTGCTCCTGCTCCTTCATCTTTCAGAAATGAGTCTCCCACTAAGTCTCTTGTATGTCTAATTCTGTCTTGCTATCAGCTCCCTGGACAGCCCAGACAAATAAAGCTCTGTTCTCAAGAAGTTTACCTGATGGAAATCAAGTAGGACATACCTCAGAAGGTTGTGGTGAGGATTAAAATGAGATGATATTTGAGAATGGCTTAGCCAAAGCCCAGTATCCACTAAGACTCAGTCAAGCATACACATTGTTGTTTCTATTATTATCATCTTCATTGACTTTATTCTCCAGGTGAGCAGATGGAGAATGCTATCTTTCAGGTATCAATTTCCTTGGTTGCTTCAACCCAGTGGACTGCCCCTATATCCTGTGTCCTTCAGGGTTTCTTCAGGAACAAAAGGCTAGAAAATGAAAACGGGAAATAATGGGAAGATACTTTATGGCCTTCAGAAAGTGAGGCTGGACCTTCCAGAAGAATCTCCTGACTCTAAGAAGGTCCAAATGTGGAGGGCAAAAAGCCTGAATGGACTGTCTCTGAAGTCTCTCCTTGGCTGAGAGTAGCACTGGTCACTCACTGAACCTTGGAGGAAAGTCACTGGGCAGTGGAATGTGGTGGACATGGGCACGAGAGTGTGGAGCCAGGCTCCTCTGTGCAAATCCTAGCCCTGTCACTCACTGCTTGCCTCCGAGGCTTGCTTTGAGATTTGCAGCGATAAAGATAGAATGCTCAGCACAGAGTCAGTGTCTGAAAACTATTGGCCATCTCCCGCCCCCCCCCGCCAACACTTCTATTCTATTATACTTGGAATAGTTAACATCAGTGTAACTTCTCTGTGTTGGAGAATTATGGTCAGGGCCTGGACTAAGGAGGCACCGTCCTGATCTCTGTGGGTTATTGTGAAGGAGAAGGATGACCAAGGTGTGAAAGGAAAAAGGGTGTGTGGGCTTGGAAGAGGAGTAGGGCTTTCACTGGGCAAATGTTTATTGAGCAACCACCGTATGACACCCCCTCTGCTGGGTGCTGAGTTTATGAAGGTGATCAGGACACAGGCTGTGTTCCTCAGGGGCTCAGATCCTGACTCGGAAGACAGGGGTAGACAAAGAGGTCTGTTCTGTAAATAGTGTACTGGGTCCCATGATGGCAACGGACAAAGCTTGGGAGCCTATGACCATGGGTGGGATGGTTCTTGCCATTTCTCCCCTCCCAGACTGAGTGAAGCTTCTGTAGCTTCTTGATTTTTCCATAGTGCACCGTTACCCCGTGGACACTTAAAAGGTGTCTGCCTTCCCTGCTGGAGGGGACTCTGTGAGGACGTGACCCTTGAACACCCTGCTCCTGTGTGCTGCCAGGGCATGGTGCAGTGGTCTTCTGTCTCCTTGCTGTAAACAATTATGAAACGGCGGTTGTGTGGCGTCAATGGGGCCATGTTTATCAAATGTACATCACCTTATAAGCGTCTTTATTGTATACTTTTCTAACTGGCCTTGTCTCTTGTGGATTATTGTAGTGAGCTGTGCAGTCTCTGACCTTTCTTACATGGTTATGTGGAGGATTAAGTAAATATATATATTATTAGAACAGGGCCTACTTATCATGTCATAAACACTCAAAAAGTCTTAAGTAAATCAAGGGATATAAAATTTCAGTTATGTAAGATGAATAAGTTCTAGATAACATAGTGACTATAGTTAACAGTGTGTTGTATATTAAAAAACCTGTTAAGAGAATAGATCTCACCACAATTACATTCTTCTTGTAAGAAAGAATTGTTCTTATTGCAATTAAATACATTCCCCCCAAATTGAAATAAAAACAAAACAAAAACCCCACGAAGGACAAAAATATATATAGGAAAAACAGAGGCAGTGTTATAACCTTATAATAGAGTGCCAAGAACAAATATGTAACTCCTAAAATTTATCATTCACATTGGTTTAGAACCCATTACTATTTCAGAATAAAGTGGTGAAAAAATGTGTGTGGGGAAAAAGTGTTAGATATTATAAATATTACCATTACTGGTAGTTTTTTATGTGTCATTTTCTGATCGGAATTCGGAGAGCCAGAGAGCCGAAGCACTGTGCGAGGGACCACACAGCTGCATGTGTGCCCACTCTGCTACACGGACCCAACCATGTCTTAGCCCAACCGAGTCTTAGCTCTGAGTCCCAACCCAGAGCTCTGGGACATTCTTGGAAGTATCCGCCAGGGGGCGTTCTTCACCCGAGATAGGATCCAGCCTAGACTCCACCGGCGGCCTTTTTTTCACTAGAAGAACCTAGTGTTCTAGAGCCCTTGTTTAAGAGGGAGAGAAATAAAGCTCTGAGAACATATGTCTCTGGGCCCAGAGTCACCCACAGCCACCAAGTGGTGCTGGGATGTTTGCCCAGTTTGCCCATTTCCGAATCTCATTTGCTTCCTGCCTTCTTGTGTCATCCCTTGCCCACACCCCAACAGACACTCTGGACTCTGCCCTGCAGAGCTGGGATCTTCTCTGCTGGGCATTTGCAGGGCTCTGCTGCCTATGGGTGAAGAAGGTATTTGGTAGCAGGACAGGGGTTGAGGCAGGCTGGGGAGGCCTCCCTCTGCATTTCTTACCATTTTCTGGAGTCTTTCAGGGTGCTGTGTGCGCTGCTAAGGGCAGGGATTCAGGAACTAAGCTGCCTTTGTCCAAACTCTCGTCCTCCCCTTACCAGTTCTGTGTCTCATTGTCCCACCTGTAAGACAGGGGTTATAAAATACTTGTCACACGGGGTCTTTGTGAGGATTGAGTTAGTAAGTGCAGAGCACTTGAAATAGTTGTAAGCACGTAATTGCCATCAAAGTGTTAGTTCTCAGTATCATCTGGCATCCTACCTGGATACAGGAGTTGATGTGAGAATTCCATCATACTCCTCAGCTATTCACTGGTCTGTTAGTATCCTTTCATAATAACCATCTACTTGCAGTCAGGCTGTGCAGTGTGATAAACCTGTGCTTTCACTATCTCAGTTAATCCACAGAGCAACCCGTGGATACTATTATTGTTCCCAGCTCAGGACTGAGGATTAGTCAAGACTAAGGCAGGGTCACTTTACCAGGATCACACAGAAATGGATAGACTAGACTCACACTCAGGCCTGTGTGATGTGAAAACTGAGGCTTTTTACCGCTATACGGTCTGAACTCCTTCCTCTTGAAGCCAATTAGAAACAATAAAGTCAGGTCCCTGGATTGGCCCCTGGCATCAGCTCTGCTCACTGCCTCTCTGCAGGACCTCTCTCTCTCTCTCAGAAGCAATCCTTCTGCAGGGTGAGGTTTCCTAGCACTCTTACCCTGGGAGGCAAAGAAGCAGATTTCACAGAGGTCTCCCTGCTTCCTGAAAAAGACACAGCATGCTTTGACTGACAAAGAGCCCACTTCAGATTAGAGCTGAGTTAGCCACCCAACCTTCAGGGGCCACCTTCCCAGCCTCCCGTTTCTTCTGCAGCCTGAAGGCCACTTACCTGGGCAGGCTTTGTGCCTGCTGAGTTCACTGAGTTCTGGGCGATCTAGGGTGTAATGTGAGCTCTCAGTGACTCAGACCAGCCTATCTGGGACTTTTCCTCTCTTGGCATGTGAGAGAGAGCCTGCAGCATTGACATCTTTTAACCGAGAAAGAAACAGCAGGCACCAACCTACAACTGCAGAATTACAGAATGTCAGTCAGGCCTAGAAGTGACCATAGGATGCAGAGAAAAGGACCCTGATTAAGGAAGTCTCTTGGTCAGGATCACATTGAGCAGGAAAGCGGGTGCCTGGATTTAAGCCCTTACTTATCCTTGGTACCTTTCCTGGTACCTCCAGCTCTCAGGGGTGCTGAGAAGCGGGCTGAGCTGAGGCAGGGGTGGGGATGTGCATCTAAGCGCCTACGTGTATGTGCGTTCAGTGCTGTCTCTCTTTCTCACAAGTGATGAGGCTTTCTCAATCTCAGCACTAGTGGCATTTGGGGTTGGATAATTCCTTTTTGTCTGACAGCATCTGGCTGTCCTGTGTTTAGCGGCCTCTTGGGCCTCTACCCAGCAGATGCCAGTATCACTCCCTCAGTCCTGTGACAACCAAAAATGTCTCATTGTTGTGTTTAGTTGCTAAGTCATGTCTCTTTGCGACCTCGTGGACTGCAGCATGCCAGGCTCCCTTGTCCTTCACTGTCTCTCAGAGTTTGCTCAAACTCTTGTCATTTGAATCGGTGATGCTATGTAACCATCTCATACTCTGCCACCCCTTCTCCTCCTGTCATCAATCTTTCCCAGTATCAGGGTCTTTCCATTGAGTCTGCTCTTCTCATCGGGTAGCCAAAGTATTGGAGCTTCAGTTTCAGCATCAGTCCTTCCAGTGAATATTCAAGACTGATTTCCTTTAATATTGACTGGTTTGATCACTTTGAAATCCAAGGGACTCTCAAGAGACTTCTCCAGCACCACAATTCGAAGCATCCATTCTTTGGTGCTCAGCCCTCTTTATGATCCAATTTTCACAGCTGTACGTCACTACTGGACAAACCATAGAGACCTTTGTTGGCAAAGTGATGTGTCTGCTTTTGAATATGCTGTCTAAGTTTGTCATAACTTTTATTCCAAGGAGCATGCATCTTTTAATTTCAGTCAGTATCCACAGTGATTTTGGAGCCCAGGAAAAGAAAATCTGTCACTGTTTCCATTTTTTCGCCATCTACTTGCCATGAAGTGATGAGATCAGATGCCATGATCTTAGTTTTTTGAGTGCTGAGTTTCAAGCCAGCTTTTCACTCTCCTCTTTCACCCTTATCACGAAGCTCTTTAGTTCTTGGTGGCTCAGTAGCTGCCAGGGCTTTTTAATATGAGGACTTGGAAGTCCCAGGATGTCATTCCCTCTGTTGTATTATTCTAGTCAAAGTGGTCACAGGCATAGCCCAGACTCACAGGGAGGGGACACAGGGTCTGCCTCTGGAAGGGGAAGAGGCACACGTGTGCCACACGGGGAGGGGGGAGTAGGGGGCCACTTTGGGATCCTGAATATCACAGCCAGATTTCCGTTCCAGAAAGAGTGTTCTGTCAGTGTGGTGGAGATGGGTAGAAGAGGGCAAGACCAAAGACACGAAGGTGAATTATGAAGTCACTGTAATGGCTTCAACAACTTTCATTGAATTGGTCACTCAATGAATGGAAAAGACTGGAGTAATTATTTTGTTAATAACAATAAGCCAGTAATCATACTATCCTACATTTACTGAGCACATATTATATGCCGAGCACTGTGGTAAGTACTTTTCTATACAATGTAATCCTCACGGTTAGCCCATGAGATACATACCTGTTTTACCTTTCTGAAACTGAGATCGAGTGTGTTAGTCACCCTGGGCTGCCGTAAAAAGGAACCACAGATTGAGTAGCTTAAACAATACAACATTTTCTCAGAGTTCTAGAANACGGTTAGCCCATGAGATACATACCTGTTTTACCTTTCTGAAACTGAGATCGAGTGTGTTAGTCACCCTGGGCTGCCGTAAAAAGGAACCACAGATTGAGTAGCTTAAACAATACAACATTTTCTCAGAGTTCTAGAAACTAGACACTCAAGATAAGGTGTTGGCTTCTTCGGAAGCCTCCCTCCTTGGCTTGCAGAGGGCTGTCTTCTGCCTGTATCTTCACAGGGTCTTTCCTCTGTTTGTGTCTGTTCTAATCTCTTTCTATAAGGACACCAGTCCTATTGCATTGGGGCCTCCCGCCTGACCTTATTTTACCTACATCACATTTTTAA
This sequence comes from Neotragus pygmaeus, assembly GCA_006410875.1. Taxonomy (NCBI): domain Eukaryota; kingdom Metazoa; phylum Chordata; class Mammalia; order Artiodactyla; family Bovidae; genus Neotragus; species Neotragus pygmaeus. The sequence continues at coordinate 31,532 of SJYV01055875.1, forward strand.
AGACTCTGTCTCCAAATACAGTCACATTCTGAGGTAACTGAAAGTTAGGGCTGCAACAAACAGTTTTTGAGAGGCTACTCTTCAACCCATAGAGTCAGATGATTAGCCTCTGCTCATGTAATGAATAGGTGGGAGGCCAGAATTTGACCTGGTCTGTCTGACTTAAGGCTCCTGTTGTTAACTACTCCTTATAGTATCACCCTAAGTTGTTTTCAGTTCCATTACCAAGCAGAAAAGAACAAGGTGGAGGAAGATACCAATCCTGTAGAGCTTTGCGTTTAGAACTTAGTTATTTATGACTGAGGAGCAGGGCTTGAATTCCAGTTAGTTGTTCTCCATCCTTCACCTGTCATTCTATCACAGTGATCTTTTTGGAAGGGTACTGAAAGGTGGCAGGATGGCATATCTGGATAGAACCATCCTAGGGGATGGTGGTAGTGATCGCTAATACTTTATGAATGTGTCCAGTGTGCCAGGCAGAATGCTAAGTGCTTTACATGTGTTATTTAATTCTCACACTAACTCCACTGGGTGGGTATTATTATGTTTCCTCTTTTACATATGGGGAAACTGAGGTAGAGTGGTGCATTAACCTGCCCAAATTCACCTTGTAATAAGAAGTGGCAGAGTTAAGCTGAGTATTTGGGCCATCTGAATCCAGGATGGGGTTTCCCTGATAGTTCAGCTGGTAAAGAATCTGCCTGCAGTGTGGAAGACCTGGGTTCAGTTCCTAGGCTGGGATCCCCTGGAGAAGGGAACAGCTACCCACTCCAGTATTCTGGCCTGGAAAATTCCAGGGACTGTATAGTCCATGGGGTTTCAAAGAGTCAGACACAACTTAACGAGAGTACAAACATGTACTCATAACTGTTATTCTTCCATAGCACTTCTGGGAACCTGATAAAGAATGAATCTATGCTATAATTCCTTGGTTTTTTTTTGATGTTGAGTTGTACGATCAGGTCAAGAAGCAACAGTTAGAACTGGACATGGAACAATATACTGGTTCCAAATGGGGAAAGGAGTACATCAAGTACATATTATCACCCTGTTTATTTAACTTAAATGCAGAGTACGTCCTGCACCTATTTCTGCTTTATTGACTATGCCAAAGCCTTTGACTGTGTGGATCACAATAAACTGTGGAAAATTCTCAAAGAGATGGGAATACCAGACCACCTGACCTACCTTTTGAGAAACCTGTATGCAGGTCAGGAAGCAACAGTTAGAACTGGACATGGAACAATAGACTGGTTCCAAATAAAAAAAGAGTACATCAAGGCTATATATTGTCACCCTGCTTTTTAAACTTATATGCAGAGTACATCATGAGAAATGCTGGGCTGGAAGAAGCACAAGCTGGAATCAAGATTGCTGGGAGAAATATCAATAACCTCAGATATGCAGATGACACCACCCTTATGGCAGAAAGTGAAGAATAACTAAAAAACCTCTTGATGAAAGTGAAAGAGGAGAGTGAAAAAGTTGGCTTAAAGCTCAACATTTAGAAAACGAAGATCATGGCATCCGGTCCCATCACCTCATGGGAAATAGATGGGGAAACAGTGGAAACAGTGTCAGACTTTATTTTTCTGGGCTCCAAAATCACTGCAGATGGTGATTGCAGCCATGAAATTAAAAGACACTCCTTGGAAGGAAAGTTATGACCAACCTAGAGAGCATATTAAAAAGCAGAGACATTACTNATCATGGCATCTGGTCCCATCACTTCATGGGAAATAGATGGGGAAACAGTGGAAACAGTGACAGACTTTTTCAGGCTCCAAAATCACCACAGATGGTGATTACAGCCATGAAATTAAGAGATGCTTGCTCCTTGGAAGAAAAGCTCTGACCAACCTAGACAGCATATTAAAAAGCAGAGATGTTACTTTGCCAGCAAATGTTTGTATAGTCAAAGCTATGGTTTTTCCATAGTCATATATGGATGTGAGAGTTGGACTATAAAGAAAGCTGAGCACTGAAGAATTGTTGCTTTAAAACTGTGGTGTTGGAGAAGACTCTTGAGAGTCCCTTGGACTGCAAGGAGATCCAGCCAGTCCATTCTGAAGGAGATCAGTCCTGAATATTCATTGGAAGGAATGATGCTGAAGCTGAAACTGCAGTACTTTGGCCACCTGATGCAAAGAACTGACTCATTTGAAAAGACCCTGATACTGTGAAAGATTGAAGGCGGGAGGAGAAGGGGACGACAGAGGATGAGATGGTTGGATGGCATCACCAACTCAATGGACATGAGTTTAAGTTAACTCTGGGAGTTGTTGATGGACAGGGAGGCCTGGCGTGCTGCAGTCCATGGGATCACAAAGAGTTGGACAAGACTGAGCGACTGAACTGAACTGAATGGGCAATGAAATATATTACAGCAAAGGAGATCACATGCTTTCCTCGTTTGTTTATCCTAACTATATAAACAATCATCTGGGGACTGAAATTGGGATGAACCAAGAGCCATTTATCACTCAACAGTATTTATTGATCGCCTAGGTGCTAGAGATACAATGGTGAAGACCACAGATGAACCCTGCCCTTATGGAGCTTACATTCTAAAAGCAGGGACACACACACGCACACACACACACGTTATGAAAAGTGTTATCAAGAAAATGAATGGAGCAATGGGATAGAGCTAGGGCTGGCAAACTTTCTGTAAAAGGCCAGATAATAAATATTTTAGATTTGTGGTTATACAATCTCTGTCTTAACCACTCAGTTCTGCAGTCGCAGTGGGAAGGCAACCACATATAGTATGTGAATGAATGGACATGGCAGTGTTTCAATAAAATTGTATTTACAAAAACAGCAGAGGAACAGGTGGTGGGCTAGTTTTGCTTGAGGGATGTTTTAATACTTTAAAGCCTCCTGAATAGAGAGGCACTTGGGGTGGGGATGGTGACTTTAAACCAGAGCGTTTAGAGAAGAGTCCTCTGGGGAGAAGCATTTGAGATGACAGCAGGGTGATGAGAATCCAGCCAGGTGAGGCCTGGGGGAGGGGTGTTTTAAGTAGAGGAAAGAGATCTACCAAGATTTGTGGCAGAAATAGGCATGTCCCCTTGATTTAGGTGGCTGTCTCATTTTTGCTGTGTGATTTTGAACAAGCCATTGGATTCCTCCAGCCCTTTCCTCATAAATAGAAGTTAAGATAATAATACTCTGCTTATAGGCTTTTTATGAAGTAATATGTGTGTGTGAAAGCATTTTCTGGGCAAATTTAGCTAATATTGTTAATAACTGGGGTTTAGAAAAATAAGTGTGAATAAACTTTAACAGAATTAAGATTTGAGCATTAAAGTACTAATGATTCATAGTAGCTCTTCATATTTTACTACTGGTATCTTATTTCATCTGTACTAATATTTAGTAACCAGTTTACCCCTGGCCAACTACTTCTCGATTTTATTCACCATCTTGTCAGTATTTTAAGATGTATATATGTTTAACAAATAGTTGTTGAATTGCTTTTTTATTTGTTACTCAGAAGCAAAGAAATATTGTGAGACTCACCTCAAAGTTTTATTTTTATTTTATTTATTTACTTATTTGGCTGCACTGCTTATAGGATCTTAGTTTCCTGACGAGATATTGAACCCTCACCTGCGGCAGTGAAATCACAGAGTCCTAACTACTGGACTGCCCTCAATAGTTTGTTTCTGTGAGAGCCTCCTGGGCAACTGATGAGCCAGCAATTTGGCTAAGCTGGGCCTCAGAATTTCTTCCTTATGCAGTCAAAGGCCTGGGGGCAGTGTGGCCTGTAAATCCACTTGTGACCTGCTCTGCATGTTATTATAGCTTGTCTCCTCTTGTGCCTCTTCCCCTACTGCATACTTTACCCTAGGTGTAGGTGAAGTATCCCAATCTTCAGTTTTGATGTCAAATACACGCCTCTGGTGTCGTCAGGCTATGAACCCATTTCTGCCCCACTCTGATCCTTTAAGGGAGATCAGCAGGAGGAGAGAGAAGGGTTCCCTGGGAAATGTATTACCCAGGTCTAACTAAGTACTCTTGCCTGGAAAACCCCATGGATGGAGGAGCCTGGTAGGCTGCAGTCCATGGGGTCGCTAAGAGTCAGACATGATTGAACGACTTCACTTTCACTTTCCTTCATTGGAAAAGGAAATGGCTACCTACTGCAATGTTCTTGCCTGGAGAATCCCAGGGACGGGGGAGCCTGGTGGGCTGCCGTCTATGGAGTCGCACAGAGTCGGACACGACTAAAGTGGCTTAGCAGCAGCAGCAGCAAGCATCACCAATGTGGAAACTAGCCAGAGACCACTGCCTTGCTTTACACAAGATAAGAACTCAGCAGAATGAGAGCAGACCCACAACAGAGGCTTGTCTCTAAGCTTTTCTTTTTAAATTTTATTAAAGTATAGTTGATTTACAATGTGGTGTTAATATCTGCTGTACAGCAAAGTGACTGTATTTTTCTGTAAAGTGACTATACATATATTTACATTTTTTCATATTCTTTTTTATTATGGTTTACCACAGGATATTGAATATAGTTCCCTGTTCTTTGGAGTAAGGTCTTGTTGTTTATCCATTCTCTGTATAATAGTTTGCATTTGCTAACCTCAAACTTTCAACCCATCCCCCACCCCACCTCTGTCCCTGGGCAACTGCAAATCTGTTCTCTATATCTGTCCGTCTTTTTCTGTTTCATAGATAAGCTTGTTTGCGTCATATTTTAGATTCTACGTATAAGTGATATAATACAATGTTTGTCATTCTCTTTCTGATTTGTTTCACTTAGTAGTATAATCTCTAAGTCCATCCTTGTTGCTGCAAATGGCATTATTCATTCTTTTTTATGGTTGAGTAGTGTTCCATTGTATATATGTACTACGTCTTCTTAATCCATTCACCTGTCAGTGGACACTTAGGTTGCTCCCATATCTTGGCTATTGTAAATAGTGCTCCTATGAACACTGGGGTGCATGTATCTCAAAGTTTTTCTTTTTCACCAAGGAACAGTCCATCAAAAAGGTGGGAGTGAGAGAGAAACTAGATTCTCTTCTGTATAGTAATGTGACGTCCTGACTCTGTGGAAGGAAAAATTGTTGATTTTACTAAATAGTTTCTTTCTCATTATGGGTCTAGACTGTTCATGAGCAATCATGTTTGTTCCTGAAGGATGTGTGAATGGACTTGGTGTAATGGGTCAACTTTTGAAATAATAGGTACTAGGAAACAGGTGAATGCCCTCAGCTCACCCTTGTGGGGAATCTGCAAAAGAAGGGTGAGTGGGAGGGCTATGCTCACTCGGGACAACCCCTTGCCTTCCAACCCCTGGTCATCTAGAGGACCATGAGGCTGTCAATGTCTACCTGTTGATTGTCTTGCTGAAGATCCTGCTGAAAGGCCTGGATGAGGGATGTGCTCTAGTTAGGGGGAGGAGGGTAGATTCTGGGATGAAAATGGATCCCTTTAGGTGAGGGGCACAATTTTCCAGAAGAGATGATTTTCCTTCTGAAAGCGAAAGGCAAGAATCTCTTTGAGGGAGATGCTTAGATATGAGGACGTGGGATTCAAGATGTGATCAGATTGGGTCTGAGCCCAAGCAGAACCCTGTTGTGATCAGCCAATATCTTAGGTTCCTGTTGCCCTTGGACTCTGAAGGGAGTCCAACCTAACACTTAGCTTAACCTTTTCCTGCCTGCTGCTTCTGCTGCTAAGTTGCTTTAGTCTTGTCCGACTCTGTGCGACCCCAGAGATGGCAGCCCACCAGGCTCCCCCGTCCCTGGGATTCTCCAGGCAAAAACACTGGAATGGGTTGCCATTTCCTTCTCCAATGCATGAAAGGGAAAAGAGAAAGTGAAGTCACTCAGTCATGTCTGACTCTTAGCAACCCCATGGACTGCAGCCCACCAGGCTCCTCCATCCATGGGATTTTCTAGGCAAGAGCACTGGAGTGGGTGCCCTTGCCTTCTCCTGCCTATGTTCTCTTTAAAATGACCTTGTGTGTGTTTGTGTGTCCGACTCTTTGCAACCCCATGGACTGTAGCCCATGGAACTTTCCAGGCAAGAAAGTAGTCATTTCCTTCTCCAGGGAATCTCACTCACCCAGGAATAAAATCCTCATCTCTTATGTCTCCTCCACTGGCAGGCGAATTCTTTGCCAGTGGAGCCACTGGGGAGGCCACTAAAGAAGTTGTCCCAAACAGCTTGTGTGGATGAATTGGGGTGGGGGCAGGATTGCAGGGTCAAGGAGCAAAAGGCAGGTTCTTTGTTGTGTTTGCAGACCCAGCAAGGAGCAGTGGGACCATGAGTGGGATCTTCGGCAAGGAGAGGGCCACCAAAGCTGTCAGTCTAAAGGTGAAACTCTTTGTCTTGAAACTTTCTCAACTCTTCATCCTTCTGTCCAAATGTGGGAGCTCAGAAAGTAGGAGGGAGATTTCAAGTGTAAGGTATAATTTATTGATAACAAGATTCCTTGAATTTTAATTTTTGATTAAAACTTTAAGCTGGAGTGCTATAATTCTGGTGACATTAGCCAAGACATTAGGCAAAAAAAAGTTGCATTCAGAGGTAAGAAATTTGATTGCACTACTGAAATTGTATCTCCTGGACCATTATTTACTGCATTTACCATGAGGTCAGTCCTGGCAGAAGACAATGGCAGAATTTACTACTTAAAACTCAGAAAAGCAAGGATAGACATGTCACTGGCTAAGTAGTGAATAGCCAGAGAATGTTCTTGTGTTGAATAATGTATTTCTGAGCTTGCAAAGAGGTGGCGGGACCTTCAAAGAGCGCATGAATACATTTAACAGGATAAGATGTAATCAGAGATGATTAGAAGCATCGATGAAGCTGATTACTAGACAGATCGACAAGAAAGTGTTTACTCTAAAATACATGAATGTTTCTACCTTGACAGTCAAGGTATCTATTTTAGTGTGCTAATGGATTTGATATTCAGTCCACACACAATTCAGCCTTATTTTGAAAGCCATAATCACTGCAATCAATCATTACAAACACTCCCTTGCATAGCTCTTTCACTTCACAAGACATGCTTGGCATAACCACAGTCCTGTATCAACCCAACTCTGCCCTATACCTGTACAGCTAAATGTGTGAGCTGAATAACACACCATCACCTGGATGTTAATTGAATTAATGACTATTAACCTAAAGTGAACCTTTAACACCACACTTCTCCATCCATTTTTCCATTCTCCTGGGTGACTTTTCTCCTCTCCCTGTTCCCCTCCTTTTCCTCTTCTTCTTCTTGTTAAACTGAGGGGTAACTTATACTCAGTGAAATGTGCAGATTATAAGTTTGATGGTTTGATGGATGCATGCACTGTGTAGCCCACACCCCCATTAAGATATAGAATACTACTATCTCACCCAGAAAGTTCCCTTAAGTCTCTTGCCAGTCCACTTCTATTCCACCACATCCAGAAACAACCACTGCTCTGATTTCTATCTGGAGTAAATATTTCACACTTTACCTTTCTCCTCAAATCTCTAACTCTTCTTCCCCATTTTTACTCTCAACTGATGATCGTGTTTCCTACTTCATGGAGAAAGTGAAAGCAGCAAGAAGAGAACTTTCACACACTTGCCTTTTCTTCCCATCCACCCACACGGCATCTGTATTCTTCCTGTCTGTGCCTGGATGGACCATCTCTCTCTCTGTGTGTGTATTAGTTGCTCAGTTAAGTCTGACTCTTTGCAACCCCATGGATTCTAGCCCGCCAGGCTTTGTCCACGGAATTCTACAGGCAAGAATACTGGAGTGGGTTGTCATTTCCTTCTCCAAGGGGTCTTCCTGACCCAGGGATTGAACCCGGGCCTCCTACATTGCAGGCAGATTCTTTATTGCCTGAACTACCAGGGAAGCCCGTGGACTATCCCTGTTCCTGTCTAAAGCTGAGCCCTCCCATCCTCTCACAGGTAGTCAAGAACAGCATGGTAGCAGTTCTTTCCTCTTCCTCTCATCTAACTTCCCACATACTACTGGATCCACTCCTTTCTATGCTATTAGGTTGGTGCAAAAGTAAGTGCAATTTTGCATTGTTGCACTTTGCTGTTTGATACTGGAGTACATTCTTAAATGTGGTTATATTATACATCAATTTAATGCACATTTCTTACTTTATGGTTTTTTTTTTTTTTTGCTAATGACTTATTACTTGCTCTTTATTTTACATTTATTTTAGATTAGGAAAATTACATTAGACAAAAAGAAAATTTGAGCAATTTTCTTATTCAAGTTTCAAATGGACTGGAAAACAGCAGAGATAACTCGCAACATCAACAATGCATTTGGCCCAGGAACTGCTAATGAATGTACAGTGCAGAGGTGGTTCAAGAAGGTTTGCAAAGGAGACGACAGCCTTGAGGATGAGGAGCATAGTGGCTGGCTATCAGAAGTTGACAGCAACCGAATGAGAGCAATCACTGAAGCTGATCCTCTTACAACTACACAAGAAGTTGTCAAAGAACTCCACATCAACCATTCTATGGTTATTTGGCATTTGAAGCAAATTGGAAAGGTGGAAAAGCTCCATAAGCAGGTGTCTTGTGAACTGACTGAAAATCAAAACAATCGTTATTTTAAAACTGTTGTCTTCTCTTATTCTATGCAACAGCAATGAGCCATTTCTCAATCAGATTGTGATATGTAACAAAAAGTGAAGTTTGTACAACAACCAGTGATGACCAGCTCAGTTGTTGGACCTACAAGGAGCTCCAAAGCACTTCCCAAAGCCAAACTTGCACCAAAAAAGGTCACTGTTTGGTGGTCTGCTGTTGGTCTGATTCACTACAGCTTTCTGAATCCTGGAGAAACCATTACATCTGAGAAGTATACTCTGCAAATCAATGAGGCCCTGAAAACTGCAACACCTGCAGCTGCATTGGTCAACAGAAAGGGCCCAATTCTTCTCCAGGACAATGCCTGACCACATGTCACACAACCAGTGCTTCAAAAACTTAAAGAATTGAGCTATGGAGTTTTGCCTCATCCACCATATTCACCTGACCTCTTGCCAACTGAATACCATCTCTTTAAGAGTCTTGAGAACCTTTTGCAGGAAAAACACATCCACAACCAGCAGGAGGCAGAAAATGCTTCCCAAGAGTGTTGAATCCTGAAACATGTATTTTTATGCGACAGGAATAAGCAAACTTATTTCTTGTTGGCAAAAATGTGTTGATTGTCAATTTAGTTCAGTCCAGTCACTCAGTCTTGTCTGACTCTTTGCGACCCCATGGACTGCAGCATGCCAGGCTATTGGACAGCTTGACACAGTCATGCTCATGACTCAACTCTTAATCCTTTACTATAAACCACTTGACTTGTTATTGTAGTTCAGTTGCTCAGCCGTGTCCAACTCTTTGTGGCCCCATGGAATACAGCATGCCAGGCTTCCCTGTCCTTCACTGTCTCCCAGAGTTTGCTCAAATTCATCTCCACTGAGTCAGTGATGCCATCCAACCGTCTCATCCTCTGTCACCCTCTTCTTTGGCCTTCAATCTTCTACATCATCAGGATCTTTTCCAATGAGTCAGCTCTTAGGATCAGGTAGCCAAAGTATTGGAGCTTCAGCCTTAGCCTCGGTCCTTCCAATGAATATTCAGGGCCGATTTCCTTTAGGGTGGACTGGTTTGATTTCCTTGCTGTCCTTTAGTTGTAGCTTTGCCCTTTGGGTTGATGGCGATCCTTCTTTGTGGTTGCTCAGACCAACATCTCTACGTAATTCTTAACACTTTTCCTTCACTCATGCTCCACATCCAATCCAGTAGGAGATTCTTTTGGCTCTCTATGGCTGGTAGTATTACTTTTCACCCAGTAATCCAGTTTCTCTCCTGATGTGCACCTCCTTGCAGGATTAAATATCCCCATTTTGTTGAGTTTAGGCATAGCCATATGACTTGCTTTAACTGAATAAATGTGGACAGAACTGATGGTTATGATTTCCAGAGGCTGCTCTAAGAGCCAGCAGGTGATAGCCCATGATGGTCCAGACAGAGGTAGCCCTGCCAGCCTGAAAACAGAGCCAAGTCACAGGGAGCAGAGCCACAGCCGACTCACACCGGATGTGAAGTGCAGTAAGCTGCTCCTTTGAGGGTGTCTTGTTAATGCAGCATGCTGCTGCTGCAGCTGCCAAGTCACTTCATTCGTGTCCGACTCTGTGTGATCCCACAGACGACAGCCCATTGGGCTCCGCCATCCCTGGGATTCTCCAGGCAAGAACACTGGAGTGGGTTCCCATTTCCTTCTCCAATAATGCAGCATAACTGTCTCTTTTGACCAATATGCTCTTCCTTCTATGCCTGGTGAATTAGTGGTTCTTGACATCTCATTGCAGAAAGAATTTAGCAAGAGACAAAGTGACAGGTAAGAAGGGGATTTATAGAGAAACACACTCTATAGACAGAGTGTGGGTCATCTTAGAGGGTGCTGCTGCTGCTGCTAAGTCACTTCAGTCGTGTCCGACTCTGTATGACCCCAGAGACAACAGCCTACCAGGCTCCCCCGTCCCTGGGATTCTCCAGGTAAGAACACTGGAGTGGGTTGCCATTTGCCCCCAAAATATAGCATGGTTAGTTTTTATGTGCTGAGTAACTTAATAGATTTTGGGGAAGAGATAGGGATTTCCAGGAACTGGGCCACTGTCTACTTTTTGACATTTTATGGCTGGCCTCAGAACTGTCGTGGTGCTGGTGGGTGTGTCACTTAGCCTTTGCTAACATATTACAATGCATGTTTAATGAGGCCCAAGGTCTACTGGAAGTTGAATCTTCGGCCATATTGGACCTAATTGGTTCTAACCAGTTTTCATCATATCCTATGGCTAGGACATTCTTTTAAAGGTTATATCCTGCCCCTTTTCACCTGTTTGATTTCCACAAGCATCCAAACTCTGATCATTTCTACTACTACACTGGCTCAAGCCATGGTCATCTCAAGCCTGGATTGCTACAATGGCCTCTTAACTGGTCTGCCTGCTTCTTTCCTCAGCCTCCTGTGATCAATTCTCAATAAAGCAGCCAGATAGATCCTGTTAAAACCCTATTCATTTCCCTGTTCAAAACTCTGTAATGGGACTTTGCTGGTGGTCCAGTGGTTAAGACTCCATGCTTCCAATGCAGGGAGTACAGGTTCAATCTCTGGTTGGGGAACTGAGATCCCACATGCTGCTTGGCTCAGTCAAAAAAAAAAAAAAAAAAAATTAAAAATGACTTTATTAAAAGAAAAAGAGAAAAACAAAAGCTCTGTAATGGCTTTTCATCCCAGCTACAGTAGGAGCCAGTCCATGAGGGGTAAGCAGCCCAGCAGGTTTGGTGCACCATTACCTCCCTCCTTAGCCTTGGATTCTCTGCCTTGCTTGGATTCTCTGCCTTGCTGGATCCTTGGTATCCAGTCTCGCTGGTCTCCTTGCTGTTTGTCAGCTCAGCAAGCAACTTCCCACCTTAGGGCTTCCCTCACAAGTTTCCTTAAATACCGCTCTCCCAGTGAGGCCTGCTTGATGCACCTCCTATCTATAATCAATAATCGTACCCCTTTCCTCTGCTACTTCTGCACCTCTGACCTTCTGCTCTTGTTCCCCAGAGCACTTGTCACCATTTAACATCATTTATTTTCTGCATTATATTGAGTGTTTCCAGTTTCTTGCCTTGGATAAGGCAATGGCACCCCACACCAGTACTCTTGCCTGGAAAATCCCATGGGCAGAGGCGCCTGGTGGGCTGCAGTCCACAGGGTTGCTAAGAGTCGAACACGACTGAGCAACTTCACTTTCGCTTTTCACTTTCCTGCATTGGAGAAGGAAATGGCAACCCACTCCAGTGTTCTTGCCTGGAGAATCCCAGGGATGGGGGAGCCTGGTGGGCTGCCATCTATGGGGTCGCACAGAATCAGACATGACTGAAGCGACCTAGCAGCAGCAGCAGCAGCAGCAGCAGTTTCTAGCCTGTCTCCCTTATTTGAATGTAAATTTCACAATGGCAGCAGATCTTTGTCTGTTGTGTTCACTGATTATATTACAGTAAGTCACCTACACGGACTTACAGGAATGAGTTCCTTTCCAAGAGCATGTTGGTAAGTCCAATTTGTTCATACATCCAACAAAGTTAGCCTAGGTACTCAACTAACACGATTGACTATAACAGTACTGTATTGTAATAGGTTTATGATACATTTCACACAAGTAATACATTAAAAAAAAACACAAAAAGTAGGGAAAACATTTTTTGATCTTATAGTACAGTACCTTGGAAAGTACAGTAGTGCAGTACAATAGCTGGGATACAGGAGCTGGGATTGAATGAAGTGTTAAGAGTTACTGACTGAAGGAGGGGGAGGAGGTAGGAGATCGTAGAGCTGAAGTATCGTGAGCAATGGTAGATGGAGTGCAAGCTGCAATTTCATTCACATATGACATCGATCGAATTTATGTTTGCATCTTTGAAAGTTCATACGTAGGGGACTTACTGTACTTGGCTATTTCAGGGGTAACACATGAAAGCATTGAATACTTAGGCAAATTACAGAAACTATTCACTGTAGAAGGCAGTGAAGCTAGAAGGAGGAGATGGTTATGCAAATCAGCACCGTGAGACTAGGGCCCGGCATCGCCCAAAGTGCCAGCAGACATGGGTGCTGGGTGGATTACTGGCTCTGGCAATGGTAAGATTTATGAATCTTCATGTTAGGAGTAAAACAAAGAATGCTTGCTTCACCACCCGCATAGGACTTGGGTTTCTTATACTTCAGATATCCCATAGTTGGCTACATAGTATGCTGGTTTTAGAGCCAAGCTCACTTATTATATAGCAGTTTCCCATGTATGAATATGCAGCCCATCCCCACTTGGCCCATCCATCCATTGCCACGAATCCACAGAGGCTCAGTCTTCCCATGTAGGTGAACAACACAGACTACTGATCTTTTGGGCCAAGAACCTAGGATAATGCCTGGCACATAGTAGTTGCTCAAGAAATTTGTTGACTAAAGGAATTCAGGAGAACAATCAAGTCCAGAAAGTCTTGTACCATAAGTTTCATATTTGTTTACTTTTTGATAGGTGAGGCTAAACTGCAGAACAAGTTTTGTTCATTTACAACAGCTTTTAGATTCCTCTTCCCCTCAGTTCCCCTTCTCAATCTGTAATAATATGCCAGACTTCTCAGTAAAAAAAAGGGGAGGTTCAAAGGAAAATGAAATCTGTTGATATAGCCCCCAGAAAGTCAGATCTTTCAGGATGTGTGAAAAAGTGCCTTAAATGGGGATTACAGGAAATGGGGATTACAGCTAAGTTTTCTTAATGCTTTTATTTTCTAAAATACACCCAAAGAATATATATATATTTAAAATTTAGAATAAAATATCATCTTTTATAAAATAGTGAATTTTTAAAAATCCTGCCTGAATCTCTCATTAAACAACTAAAATTTCCAGGAGCAGATTGAAGGGGTGATGGGCAAGTTTAGTGACTTATGCAGGTCTTAGAACAGAAGGGAGCCCAGGAGGGAAATATGAGTGAAGCAGGAATTAGACGCAGGCTTTCCTCCAAACCTCAAATCATTTGGAAGAGTAAAAAGAAAACCAGGAGATGGAAAAGACTCTTAGTTGACCAATCAACAATGTCTGAGCACCTACTGTATGCAAACTGCTATGCTAGATACTATAGGAGAGATTCCAATGGATACGACAGGGTTTCTATCACCATATAAACCTGTATTTTAGAGGAGGAAATAGACTCGATAGCAAGTGCATCCTCCTCTTCTTCTGGGGGGAAGAAATCTTTTAAAACTATGATGCTAATTCTCCTCAAAGTATCCTTTCCATACCAAGTACATCAGGAGTATCAGGGCTGATAATGAAAATGCAGGTTCCCAAGCCTCTCCAATCCTCGATGAATCAGCATGTCTGAAGCCTAGAGCCAAGGGATTTGGCTTTTTAAAAATAATTTATTTATTTTTAACCAAAGGAATATTGTTCTATAATATTGTGTTGGTTTCTGTCAAACATCAACATGAATCAGCCATAGGTATATATATATGTCCCTTCCCTCTTGAACTTCCCTCCCATCTCCCACCCCATCCCACCCCTCTCTGTTGTCACAGAGCCCCAGTTTGAGTGCCCTGAGTCACACAACAAATTCCCACTGGCTATCTGTTTTGCATAGAGTAATGTAGATATTTCGTGTTACTATCTCCATACATCTCACCCTCTCCTTGGGATTTGGCTTTTAATCAAGCGCTTGGGAGTGATTCTTAGGCACCATTTAAAATGTTAGAACTCCTGCCGCTTTGTGGTAGCTACTAAATGAATTCAAAGAGAAATTACTTTTGACTGGAGGATGAAGATGGATGGTTTCACAGAGGAGAATTTGGGCCAAGGCTTTGACTGAGTTTTGCTGCCTGTGGCCAAGGGGATGTGCTGTTCCAGGGCGAGAAATGGCTGGTCCAAGGCAGTGAAACTCGTGAGGAACCAGTGACTGCAGCATAGGGTGGAGATGACGGTGCTGAGGTTTCTGGCAGACATGGGCTGCAGGCCTACCAGGCAACATGTTTCCCATTTCTGCAATTTCGCTGGCACCTCTTCCATGCCCAACTAGCATGACGGTGAAGAAGAATGTCACCTCGGAAAGCTGGCTTGGCTTGGTGCCCACTTGTCCCTGAGTGAGCTCAGCTTACCCGCTTTTTGCCTTCTGTTAAGTCAGCTGTTTTCTGAATTCAAATAGAAGCTTGAGGATGTCTTGCCACTCGGGATGGAATTGTGCTGTTTTCCCTGCTTGAGAGACCACAAGTGGACTGCATTTCCAAATAGAAAGCTGCCTTCTCAATGCCTGCCTCACTAGGGCAGGCAGGCCAGCGGGGGGCCAGGCCAGCCCCGGGGACACCAGGCAGGTTTGCCATCTCTGGTGGTGCCTGCAGAGACTGAGTGATGAGCAGCAGGGAGGTCAGATGTTACCACAGAGCACAAGTGCCCAGACGAGCTGCTGGGTCTGCAAGTGGGTTGGTACCTCCCTTCCTAGGCCACCCGGATGTTGTCAGTCAACAACCAGCATTTGATGACCAGCACTGCTGTTGAGTCAGCGCTGTCTGCTTCCACCGCTCTCTCAGTTTCTAGCTGATGCTATTTGAGGTATACCAGAGGAGAGAGCCTGGTGCTCATTTCCCCCTGGGGCCTGGGCTTACCGCTCTGTACCCACCACGATAACTCCAGCGAAGTCGACTGCCTGCCGTTATCATGGTGGAGCAGAAGAACACGATGAGCTGCTAAATGCAGGCACCATGTGAGGGACGTGTCCCCTCCCGGAAGGAGTGTGGGCCGTCAGCCCTTCGGGGTCTGCCTCAGCCTCAGAGGGCTGCCTCCCGCAAGGCCACGTGGACATCCAATGACTGAAGGCAGGTGTAGAAAACCTGGCTACTTGGCCCAACTCAGATGGGCCTCCCAATCCTGTTTTCATTCATTTCCTTCCACAGGTGCCAATCCTACAGGCATCCCCCCCGAAACACTCAGAGTCAATTGTGTTTCAGAGTCAGTTTCAAGAGAATGCAGCTTGCAGCACATGAATCTGAGTCTGAGCTTGACTAATGAGGAGTTCAGTGACCTTGGAGAAGCAAGAACTTATTTTCTCTAAGACTTCGTTTCCTTATCTGCAAAATGGGAATCCTAAAACTTCTTCATAGGATGGTTGTAAGTGCATTCACACAGTTGGTGCAGTGTAATAACTCATAAATTCTAGATCTTATAATATTGGGCAAGTTATATAACTTCAGTGAGCCTTGGATGCTTTATCTGCAAATAAGAACAATATCACTTGTATCTTAGGACTTTTTTTTTAAAACTGAAGTAATATAACTGATTTACAATATTGTGTTAGTTTCAAGTATACAGTGTGGTGATTTGGTATATCTTAGGATTTTGGTAAGTATTGTATGATAGACGTACTGTGTTTGTTAGGTAATCAATAGATATACCCTTTCCCCCTATTTTTTCCTTTAAAGTATCAATAGTATTTTTATTTGGTGGTGGTGGTTTAGTCACTGTCGTGTCCGACTCTTGCGACCCCATGGACTGCAGCCTGCCAGGCTCCTCTGTGCAAGGGATTTTCCAGGCAAGAATACTGGAGTGGGTTGCCATTTCCTTCTCCAGGGGATCTTCCTGACCCATGCATCAAACCTGGGTCTGCTGCATTGCAGGCAGATTCTTTACTGACTGAGCTAGGAGGAAAGCCACCTTTATGTAGTTAATTTGAAAAATAATTCCTGTTTATATTATTTATTTTTTGCCCTTTTTCTTTATTCTGAATACATTCAGAGTAGAATACAGTCATATTTGGAGGAGGAAAACTAAAGAGCAGAAAAGTGGAGCTAGTTTGGAGACCTGNTTATGTAGTTAATTTGAAAAATAATTCCTGTTTATATTATTTATTTTTTGCCCTTTTTCTTTATTCTGAATACATTCAGAGTAGAATACAGTCATATTTGGAGGAGGAAAACTAAAGAGCAGAAAAGTGGAGCTAGTTTGGAGACCTGGTTTTGTGTCTCTCTTCTCCTCAATCAGGCCAAAGGCAAACTCCACCAGGAAGCTCACTCTGACTGACTCAACACATTCTGCAAACTGCTCATACGAACTTTAGTTTCCTCCTTTTTCCTTTGTTCATTTTTGTAATCCTTCTGGGAGTTAGAGGATTTTTATTTTCACATTGTAAATCTCTGAGAAGCTGGGAAGGTACTTGCTTTTCAAAGAGGGTCCCTCTACCTGAGCACTGTTATCTGTGTTCCCGAGGAATGTTTATTTGTTTCTGTACTAGTTAATAGTGACCCACTCTGCCAGTAATGCTGAGTATTGCTGGAGCTCTGGAAGACACTAACTTGGCAAAGAATATGAGAGCCGGATGGGGTCTTCTGAGCCACCTCATCCAACTGTCATCTTACCCATAAGGAAAGTTTGTTTATGTCAGCTCTGTTTTTAAATAGCTCCTGTGGAATTTTTCTAGTCCCATCTTTATTATGTTTTCTCTATAACTTGATTGTCTATTAGTCTATTTTTTGTATCTGATTTAAAGCTTGGTCAGTTCTAGGCACACTGTCTTATGCTGACACCTACTGGACAGTTTGGAAAATAACCAGCTCCCAGAATACTACCATTNCCATCTTTATTATGTTTTCTCTATAACTTGATTGTCTATTAGTCTATTTTTTGTATCTGATTTAAAGCTTGGTCAGTTCTAGGCACACTGTCTTATGCTGACACCTACTGGACAGTTTGGAAAATAACCAGCTCCCAGAATACTACCATTTGTTAGGAACAGAGGCAGAGAAATTATGTCTTCCTCCTTGCATCCATTTTTAATGACCATCTTTCTTACAACTATCCTAGTTTCACACTTTTATTTCTCTCTTCTCCAACTAAACCTAATGTCCCATATTAGATTTTAGATTTCTTGGATGTGAAGATTCTGTCCAGTTAATATACTAAAAACCTATAGTACCTTTAAACAATGTCCTTCTGTAGGTTTGAAAGTGAAGTTGCTCAGTCGTGTCCGACTCTTTGCAACCCCATGGACTCAGCCTATCAGGCTCCTCTGTCCATGGGATTTTTCCAGCAAGAGTGCTGGAGTGGATTGCCATTTCCTTCGCCAGGGGATCTTTCCGACCCAGGAATCGAACCTGCGTCTCCCGCATTGCAGGCAGACGCTTTACCGTCTGAGCCACCAGGGAAGCCCCCTGTAGGTTTACTGAAGGTTTAATGATGAGCAATAATCATAGTCATTACTTGTGACCTTAATTCTGCAAGCACTGTAGCTCTGAACAGCTGGCATGCCAAGGAACGGCAAGAGGCCATCTGATCTGGATCAAAACCTCTCACCAATGGTAGTAAGAACCATCCAGGATGAAGGATGTATATTCTTTCCTTGAAGGTTTTTCCAGGGATCACCATCCAGAGAAAATTCATTCAAGTGCTTCACTGTCCTAATGCACCTCTCTCCTGCTCTTGAAGTTTCCTTTGCTCTCCTGTGGTCTGGCAATGATTAATCAAACCTTACTCACAAAACATACCAGTAGATTATATTCTAATCACCTCCTTTCCCACTCCTTTTCACTGTACTTTTCTTTAGTTGGTAATTTAATTTTTTAAAGTATAATACTTTCTAGTGAGTTCTATAGTTTTCCCCATTTGGTAGATATATACAATTGAATATTTTTCAGCCATAAAAAAGAAGTCCTACTATTTACAATGAACATGGATCAACTTGGAGGGTAAGATGCTAAGTGAAATATGCCAGACAGAGAGATAAATGTTGTATGGAATCTATGGGATTCAAAAAAAAAAAAGTAAAACTTATAGAAACAGAGAGTAAAATGGTGTTTGCCAGGAGCTAAGGGTGGGGGGAATGGAAGTAGATATTGATCAAAGGGTACAAACTTGCAGTTGTAAGATAAGTTCTGAGGATCTGATGTACAGAATGGTGACTGTACTTAATGATGCTGTGTTGTATACTTGAAATTTACTGAGACTAAATCTTAAGCTTTCTCACCATACACACGCATACACACACAACACACACACAAATATACACATACAGTAACTATGTGAGTTGGTGGTTGTGTTAGCTTGATTGTGTAAACAGTTTATAATGTACACGTATATCATAAATTGTGTTGTACACTTTAAGTATATGTAATTTTATCAATTACATCTCAATAAACCTGAAAGGAAGACAGCACCCACGGTCTCAGCCTGATCTCCTTCATCACCACTAGTGGAGAACTGACAGATCCTATTGGTTATCTGGGGCTTGGAGGTGGAGCCTCTGATGTACTGGGACCAGGTAATCTTGGAAGGTGCCGTGATACCTGGAGTGAAGAGGTCAGGTAGGCTCAGGGAGAAGAAAGGGCATGGATTTGGAACTCCACAAGGCTTAGGTTTGAAAACGTGCTCTGCCACTTCCCTGCTGCGGATCTCAGGCTCCTCTTTGCCTCAGATTCTTCATCTGTAGGTGAGAACAAGACCACTCTGAATGGTGCTTGTGATAAGGTAATGCCACAGTGCTTGACACATTGTAGTTATTTCTGTGCGAGGTATTTCTGTTCCCTGTTGCAAAAGCCGTGCTGTTTACTTATGTCTGGCCCCGTGTGCTGTCTGAATAGCCCCCTGTTACCAGTTCTTTCCTGTGATCGATGTCAGTTCCGGTGATCCTCGGGGCTGAAGCCTTCGTCTCTTCAAGCTCTCTGGTTGCCATACATGAGAAATCAGGGTCTCTGCTCTCCTCTCAGACTTCTCAGTCATCCTTTGGTCCTTGAACTTTCAGACTTCTAAAGATGGTTCTGGGGGCTTATTTATTTAACCAGTATTTTTTGAGCTCCTGTAAAGTGGCAGCAGTGAAGAAAACATGCAAAATTCTTGTCCTCACAGAGCTTTTATTCCAGGAGAAGAGGACAGAGAATCAAGTAAAGTAGACGATTTGTCAGATCCACTAAAATAGATCATAAATGCTAAGTAAAAAAATAGGCAAGACGGGTGATGGGGACTGTGTGTGTACAAGTGTGTGTGTAACTGGGATGGTGGTTCCCTGGCTGCTCTTAGAGCTGTTGGGGGGACGGTGCTGCCCTGGGAGCCCTAGGCTTCTCGTGGTGACATAAATAGGGCTAAGAGTGCACTCAGGCTGGTCCTGATGGTCTCAGGGAAGATAATGGCATGGGCTGTGAGAAGCATGAATGGATCCCCTCGTCATTCATGTGAAAAGTGATGTGGAAGGGAACAATGTGGGGAGGGCTTCCCCGATTTTAACTAGAGCCAGAGGAGTCAGTAGGTTTCCCTTTGATTTACAAAGTCCTGGTTTATGAAGCGGCGACTTCGTAAATGTTGACTTCCTGAAACTCAGATCCTGATAAGCATAGAAAAAGAAGAAGGAAATCAGATGTTGTCTTCTTCAAGGAGCCCATCACATCCTTTGGAACATGAATCATCCCCTGAGAAAGCCCATCAGGGGACAGCCCTCTTCCTTCAGTGGCTACTGTGAGACGTGATAACCGGGAAATATCCCTAAGACTGTGTTGAGCAAATGAGACAGAGCAGAAGGGACACTGGCTGGGAGAGGAAAGTCTGCTTTTTCCATCTGGCCAACTCTTGGCTTGCTGCACTTATCCTTCCAAGTCTTTCTTTTTCACTTTGATGATGAGGCTAATCTCTAACATCCATTTCTGATGTAAAATCCATGACTTTAAGAAGTCAGAATTTTATCTCTGTTGGAGTTTTGAACAGAAGATAGAGGACTTGAGAGCATAGGCAGAGTTTTCATTTTTTTTTTCCCCCTTTTCAGTTGATTTTGGAAGAAAAGGATGTAGGGAAAGAAGATTTGGCTTTTGTTGTTGGTTTAGAGAAGTAGATTAGATTTCTTGGATAATAGCCTAGCCTATCAGAGTAGATCTTTCAAAGACTGTGAAGAATTTGTTTGGCAGGAAAATTGCTGATTCATTCAAGAGGTGTTTTTTTTTTTTCCGTCTCAGTCTTCTGGAGGAGGAAGAAAAGAATTCTGGTAAACCAACTTAAACGCCTCCATTGTGCAGATGCCTCTTCCCTCTGGGCTAAATTAGGTGCTGCCTCCTCTGTTTCCACAGAGAGGTTAAGAGCAAGCTAGAACCATGGGATAGAGAAAGGCAGATGGCCCCATGCAGGAGCAGTATTGCGTATAAGACAAACATTACTTAAGTGTGTGATGAATGAATGAATAGATGGAAGAATGTCAGGAAGGAAGACCGACTAATAGGTGAAGGGAACTGGAGAAATCAGGACACGTGACTAGCTTTTCATTAATCCTGGATCAAATTTAAGAATTACTAAATGTGGTTTATGAGAACATGGAAAAGAAATCATCATCAGGACCCAGCCTGACCTCAGCAGGACCGGTCTTGCTAGCTATCTCACTTTTAGTCTCTAGACGTGTAGGTTGGGGGTAACCAGTAGACATAAGTCTATCTTAATTTCAGAAAAGCAATTAAAGTCCCCCTTGATCTTTTTTTGTTTAAGATGGTGAAATGAAGTCCTGGTGATCATACTGTTAGGTTAATTTAAAGCTGATAGAAATAACTCTATCCAATTATTGTTGTGTATGTGTGTTAGTCTCTCAGTCGGGTCCAGCTCTTTGTGACCCGATGGACTGTAGCCTGCCAGATTCCTCTGTCCATGGAATTCTCCAGGCAAGAATTCTCCAGGGTATTCCTGACCCAGGGACTGAACCCAAGTCTCTCACATGGCAGGCGGAGTCTTTACCATCTGAGCCACCAGGGAAGCCCCGGTTAGTGTTGATTATGGCATTTTTCTGACTGGAATGAGTTATCTAATAGAGTGCCTCAAGGTTAAGGTCTTGGTCTTAACTGTCCAACTTAAAAAAAAATCATTTTGAAATAATTATAGATTCACAGGAAATTGTAACAAAGAACATATAGGGAGATTATATGTATGCTTTACTCCATTTCACCCAATTGCAACACTTTGCATAACTATAGTTTGATATCACAACCACAAAATTGGTATTGGGACAATCCACTGAGCTTGTAAAAACGAGCAGATTTCACCGTTGTTGCATTTCCTCAAAAGTGTTGTGTGTGTGAGTATGTGTATCTGTATTTATATCTCTATCTGTATAGTTCTGTGCAACTTTATTAATGTGGGAATTCATGTAACACTATCATAATCAACATACCACTTGAAAACTGCTAATCTGTTCTCCATTTCTGGAATTTTGTTATTTCAAGAATGTTGTATAAATGGAATCATACAGTATGCAACCTTCTGAGATTGGCTTTTCCCACTCAGCCTAATTCCCTTGTGATCCATACAAGTTGTCTTGAATTTCAATACTTTGTTGCTTTTTGTTGCTGAGTATTATTCCACTGTATGGAAATAGTACAGTTTTTTTAACTGTCTTTTTGCTGGAGGATATTTAGGTTGTTTCTCATTTATGACTATTATGAATAAAGCTGTTATGAGCATTTTTATATAGGTTTTGTTAGAACATAAGTTTTTGTTTCATTAGGATGCATGTCCAAGAGTGCATTTGCTGGATTACATGGTAATTATATGTTTAATTTCACAATAGTTTGGCAAATTATTACCCAAAGTAACTGTACTATTTTACATTCCTGTCAGCAATGTGAGTGATTCAGTTTCTCTATATCCATGCCAGCATTTGGCGTTTTCAGTATTTCTAATTTTAGTCACTCTCATATGTGTCTAGTAATACCTCACTGAGGTTTTAATTTGTATTTCCCTAAAGGCTAAGACCTGAAAAATCCCATGGACGGAGGAACCTGGTAGGCTGCAGTCCACGGGGTCGCTAAGTCAAACACAACTGAGCAACTTCACCTTCACTTTTCACTTTCTTGCATTGGAGAAGGAAATGGCAACCTACTCTAGTGTTCTTGCCTGGAGAATCCCAGGGATAAGGAGCCTGGAGAATCCCAGGGATGAGGAGCCTGGTGGGCTGCTGTCTATGGGGTCGCACAGAGTTGGACACGACTGAAGTGACTCAACAGCAGTAGCAGCAATGGCTAAGATGTTGAACATCTTTCATATGTGTATTTTGCTCTCTGTATATCCTCTTCAATTAAATGTATGTTTGTGTCTTTTGTGCATTTCTAATTGTATTGAATTGGGTTATTTCTTACTGTTGAGTTTTGAGAGCTCTTCATGTATTCTAGATGCAAGTCTTTTATTGAATATATGATTTGTAAATACTTTCTCCTGATCTGTAATTTATCTTTATATACTCTTAACAGAGTCTTTGTTTCTTTTTTGATGCAATTTAATAAAAATTATTTATTTTTAATTGGAGGATAATTGTCAGGGTCTTTGGCTGAGCAAAAGTTTTACACTTTGATGAAGTCCAGTTTATCAAATTTTTCTTTAAGGGATCATGTTTTTGTTGTCAAGTCTAAAAACTCTTCTCCTAATCCTAAAGGTACTCTTCTGTTTATTTGCTAAAAATTTTATTGTTTTATATTGTATTGGTCAAGAAATTCATTCAAGTATGTCCATAAGAATTTATGGAAAAATCTGAATTAACTTTTTGGCCAACCCAATATTTTACCTTTAAGTCTGCAATTCATTATAACTTAATTTGCTTAACTTTTTTTTGGTGTGTGTGTGTTTAACTTTTCAAGTCAAAGAGGTTGAATATATGGTAGGCATGTAGGTGACACAAGCAGCTGGAATATAGTGATGAAACTAGTAAGATACAACATATAAGCATACAATATCAGAGAGAGTTTAGTATGGTGACTAAGAAAGTGGGCTCTGGAGCCAGACTGCTTCGATTCAAATGCCTGAGCTGCCTAGAAGGCTTCGGGGGAAGTTTTATAATCTCTCTTATGTCTTAGTTTCAGCATCTGCAAAATGGGATTAGTGAAGAGTACTTGTCTTATATGATTATTGTGAGAGCTTAGCAAGAAAATGAACACTTAGATCCAAACTCCAAGAAATGATACTTATTATTGAAACCGGACATTGGTTTAAACGTTGGACAGTTGCAGGGGAGATATGACAAAATAGGAAATCATGTGAAAAAATCCAGTATATAGAAAGAAGTAGAGAGATAGACTTAACTTAATTGAGAATTTTAACTTGAATGTCAGCTGAATTTTTGTCCAGTTGTATGTGTTTATAAATATATGTCTTCATCCAGAAATGGCAAGATTTATGCAGGATCAAAATGACAAGGCATTTAAATCCATTCAGTGGAAATCAGAGTCCATTTAGGACTGTGCATGTACTCAAAATGCAATTTTTCCCATATTCTTGTTGAGATTATATTAATACACAGCAAAGTCATTGTTTTAGGTTATCAGTTGTAAGCAAACGGTCAATCAGTATTTCTGTGCAAGTGTAGTAATCCAGCATAGGCTAAAAGGACATTGACAGAGTTCATTATCATAGTATGATGTGAAGTCAAACTACATAGTTGAAATTGTCAACTTCTTATGGAGGGGCCTTCTGGGTCCCCAGCCCTCATTACCACTAACAGAATGTTGGGGCATGGATCATGATTATGGGGTTTGCCTTTGCTGAAAATGAGGAATGAGGGAGATGGAGACATAAGATGATTGAGTAGATGGAGAAGGGGTTACCAGAAGTGACAAGAAGAATCTGTTACAAATACTAGATATTAGATGGGTGTGGGAGAGCAAGCAGACAGTGCCTCAGATTACTAGAAAGAAGTGGGACCCCTTTGGACTGTGTGGTCGTTGTAAGAAGCAGCAGAGGGTCACTGGGCAATTCACACGGTCTCTCAGTGCCTGGGTTTCCTTTTCTGCCACATAATAAAAATAGTGTCTGCCCACAAACTCCATGGGTTGTTGTGAAGAATGCATTTACGTGAAATTTCCTTAAATAAAACATGAATATATGACATTGTTATTGTTTCATGGTGGGTCTTTGGTCATTTTTTTTATGGAATATATTCTTTTAAAACATTTTTATTGGAGTTAGTTGATTGGCAATGTTGTGTTAGTTTCTGCTGTACGACGAAGTGAATCACATGTACATATACACATACATAATCTTTTTTTAGCTTCTTTTCCAATATAGGTCATTGCAGAGTATTGAGTAGAGTTCCTCATGCTGTACAGTAAGTCCTTATTAGTGTTCTATTTTTCTATTTCATATATAGCAGTGTGTACATGTCAATCCCAATCTCCGTTTATCCCCCCTACCCCACTTATCCCCTGGTAACTATTAGTTTGTTTTCTACATCTGTAACTCTATTTCTGTTTTGTAGTTAAGTGCACTTGTACTTTTTTTTTTTAAGATGGAATATGCTCTTAAGAACTAGCACAATCTCTTTCTTCAACTCTGTGCCTTACTAAATTCTTTAATTTGGGGGAGGGAGGGTTCCCTGCTCTGCCTCATTTAGCAGTGTCTCAGCAGTGTAGTATAACTGGGTTTGCCAGATATATCCTTTTGTCTCAGTGACTGCTGCTTGATGTTTCTAGTCTGGGTAATTATGCTGACTCTCCTCTCCTAAATCTCTAATGTATGGAACTGAAATGGCTTCTTAACACTATGCCTTGCCACATCTCACATGTTTATGGGCCTGAAAGAATATGGATCCTAACTCTACCCAAGAAAACAGACTTTACTTTGTTTTAATATTTTATAATATACTTTAAAGTATACTTATACTTTAATAAAAGTATAAGCACCCAAGGTTAGCAGATGTAAATTATTATAAACAGAATGGATAAACAAGACCCTACTGCAGAAATAGAGGGAAACAATAGAATGAGTAAGACTAGAGATCACTTTAAGAAAATTAGAAATATCAAAGGAACATTTTAAAAATTCATTTATTTTTTATAGGATAATTGCTTTACAGAATTTCACTGTTTTCTGTCAAACCTCAACATGAAACAGCCATAGGTATACATATATCCCCTCCCTTTAAAAACTCCCTCCCCATCCCACCCCTCTGGGTTGATACAGAGCCCCTGTTTGAGTTTCCTGACCCATACAGCAAATTCCTGTTGGCTATCTATTTTACATATGGTAATGTAAGTTTCCATGTTACTCTTTCCATACATCTCACCCTCTTGTGCCCTTTCCCAATGTCCATAAGTCCATTCTCTATCTCCGTTTCTCCCTAGTTNTGGAAGAAGCACAAGCTGGAATCAAGATTGCCGGGAGAAATATCAATAACCTCAGATATGCAGATGACATCACCCTTATGGCAGAAAGTGAAGAGGAACTAAAAAGCCTCTTGACGAGAGTGAAAGAGGAGAGTGAAAAAGTTGGCTTAAAGCTCAACATTCAGGTATCGAAGATCATGGCATCCGGTCCTATCACTTCATGGCAAGTAGATGGGGAAACAGTGGAAACAGTGTCAGACTTTATTTTGGGGGGCTCCAAAATCACTGCAGATGGTGACTGCCGCCATGAAATTAATGCTTACCACTTGGAAGAAAAGTTATGACCAACCTAGATAGCATATTCAAAAGCAGAGACATTACTTTGCTAACAAAGTTCCGCCTAGTCAAGGCTATGGTTTTTCCAGTGGTCATGTATGGATGCGAGAGTTGGACTGTGAAGAAAGCTGAGCACTGCAGAATTGATGCTTTTGAACTGTGGTGTTGGAGAAGACTCTTGAGAGTCCCTTGGACTGCAGAGTTCCAACCAGTCCATTCGGAAGGAGATCAGCCCTGGGATTTCTTTGGAAGAAATGATGCTAAAGCTGAAACTCCAGTACTTTGGCCACCTCATGTTAAGAGTTGACTCATTGGAAAAGACTCTGATGCTGGGAGGGATTGGGGGCAGGAGGAAAAGGGGATAACAGAGGATGAGATGGCTGGATGGCATCACCGACTCGATGGACGAGAGTTTGAGTGAACTCTGGAAGATGGTGATGGACAGGGAGGCCTGGCATGCTGCCATTCATGGGGTTGCAAAGAGTCGAACATGACTGAGCAACTGAACTGAACTGAACTGAAGGACCTAACGGAAGCAGAAGAGATTAAGAAGAGGTAGCAAGAATACAAAGAACTATACAAGAAAGATCTTAATGACCTGTATAACGACTATGATGTGGTCACTCACTTAGAGCCAGACATTCTGGAGTGTGAAGTCAAGTGGGTCCTAGAAATCACTACTACAAACAGAGCTAGTGGACGTGATGGAACTCCAGCTAAGCTGTTTAAAATCCTAAAAGATGATGCTGTTAAAGTGCTGCACTGAATATGTGAGCAAATTTGGAAAACTCTGCAGTTGCCACAGGACTGGAAAAGCTTAGTTTTCATTCTAATCCCAGAGAATGGCAATGCCAAAGAATGTTCAAACTAGCATGCAATTGCACTCATTTCACATGCTGGCAGGTTATGCTTAAAATCCTTTAAGCTAGGCTTCAGCAGTATATGAACCCAGAACTTCCAGATGTACACGTTGGATTTCGAAGAGGCAGAGGAACAAAGATCAAATTGCCAACATTTGTTGAATCATGAAGAAAGCAAAGAAGTTTCAGAAAAATGTTTACTTCTGCCTCATTGATTACTAGAAAGCCTTTTACTGTGAGGATCACAACAAATTGGAAAAATCTTAAAGAGATGGGAATACCAGACCACCTTACCTGCTTCCTGAGAAACCTGTGTGCAGGTCAAGAAGCAACAGTTAGAACTATACATGGAATTGCTGACTGTTTTGAAGTTGGGAAACGAGTACAGCAAGGGTATATATTGTCACCCTGTTTATTTAACTTCTATGCAGAATACATTAGGTGAAATGCCAGGGTGGATAAGTCACAAGGTGTAATCAAGATTGTCAGGAGAAATATCAACAACCTGAGATATGCAGATGATACCATTCTAATGGCAGAAAGTGAAGAGGAACTAAAGAGCATCTTGATGAGGATGAAAGAGGAGAGTGAAAGAGCTGGCTTAAAACTCAACATTTAAAAAACTAAGATCATGGCATCTGGTCCCATCACTTCATGGCAAATATAAGGGAAAAAAATGGAAACAGTGACAGATTTTATTTTGGGGGTTTCAGAATCACTGCAGATTGTGACTACAGCCATGTAATTAAAAGATACTTGCTCCTCGGAAGGAGAACTATGACAAACAAGACAGTGTTAATAGGCAGAGATATCACTTTACTGACAAAGTCCATCTAGTCAAAGCCATGGTTTTTCCACTGGTCATGTACAGATATGAGAGTTGGACCATAAAGAAGGCTGAGTGCCAAAGAATTGGATACTTTTAAACTGTGGTGCTAGAGAAGACTCTTGAGAGTTCTTTGGACAGCAAGGAGATCAAAATAGTCATCCGAAAGGAATTCAACTCTGAATATACATTGGAAGGACTGATGCTGAAGCTGAAGCTCCAATACTTTTACCTGATGTGAAGAGTTGACTCATTGGAAAAGACCCTGATGCTGGGAAAGATTGAAGACAAAAGAAGGAGGGGGCAGCAGAGGATAGTATGGTCGATTCAATGGACATGAATTTGAGCAGTCTCTGGGAGGTAGTGGAGGACAGAGGAGTCTGGTGTGCTGAAGTCCACGGGATCAAAAGAGTCAGACACGACTTAGTATCTGAACAACAACAACAACTATTCAGCACAGAGAACTATATTCAGTATCCTATGATAAACCATAATGGAAAAGAATATGAAAGAATGTACCTTATGTATAACTGAATCACTTTGCTGTACAGTAAAGATTTAACACAGCATTGTAAATTGACTACACTTCAATAAAAAAGAGAATAAGAGGCTGAATATTAGCTCACATTCCATTATAAAGTACAAATATAGATTCACTTTACTTAGATCCAGTTGAAAATTGTGTGTGTATATGTGTGGAATAGGTTGAAGAAGACAATATTTTTTTTTTAAGGTACCATAAATTTGTCTATTTTTTGCAGAAAGCAGTATTCTTTCAGGTTTGCTGTTATGATCATTATCACCTTCAATTTCTAGCTATTTAACTGAGAGTTAATTAATCTTTCGGGGAGGGTATTTTGAGGGAAAAGAAGTCCAGTGACCACAGTGTCCCTTAATCAAGTATGAAAACATGAGGAGAGAAATGCTAACAGTGGGCAAAATAAAGACCTTGCAATTATTTCAACTTTTCTTAATTTGAACATTTATTTGCTATTCATATTTTATTTCCCCATTGCAACCTCATTAAAATAGGGTAATATGTATATCAAGAGAAGAGACATATTTATTTAATGATTTGAGAAAGCACTGGGAAGGCTGTTTTGATGAAAATATTTCTCAGAGCTCTGCTACAAATTCTGAAAATCCACCATTAGAGAATCCTTCTTTTGGGAGTACCAATTTTCTATGAGAGATACCTATTAAGCTGCTGTCAATCAAGAACACATATTCAGTTCAGTTCAGTTCATTCGCTCAGTCGTGACCAACTCTTTGCGACTCCATGAATCGCAGCATGCCAGGCCTCCTTGTCCATCACCAACTCCAGGAGTTCACTCAGATTCACGCCCATCAAGTCCGTGATGCCATCCAGCCATCTCATCCTCTGTTGTCCCTTTCTCCTCCTGCCCCCAATCCCTCCCAGCATCAGAGTCTTTTCCAGTGAGTCAACTCTTCTCATGAGGTGGCCAAAGTACTGGAGTTTCAGCTTTAGCATCATTCCTTCTGAAGAAATCCCAGGACTGATCTCCTTCAGAATGGACTGGTTGGATCTCCTTGCCGTCCAAGGGACTCTCAAGAGTCTTCTCCAACACCACAGTTCAAAAACATCAAATCTTTGGCGCTCAGCCTTCTTCACAGTCCAACGCTCACATCCATACATGACTACTGGAAAAACCATAGCCTTGACTAGACGTACCTTAGTCGCCAAGTAATGTCTCTGCTTTTGAATATGCTATCTAGGTTGGTCATAATTTTTCTTCCAANCTCTTAGCGACCCCATGGACTGCAGCCTACCAGGCTCCTCCGTCCATGTGATTTTCCAGGCAAGAGTACCGGAGTGGATTGCCATTTCCCTCTCCAACAGAAGAAAGCTAGCAGTTGGTATATATATTCTTAAGTTGTAAGTCAATGATCATGTGCTTTTGAGTATTTTTCATCTATATCCCTTGATTCTCTGTGGAAAAATTAGAAGTATATGTCATTTGAATTATTTTAAAAGAAGGTGGTGATGGATTTGTGGTAACAGTAACAATTCCTTAATGTGTGTAGTATTTTATAGTTTATAAGATGATTTCATCAGAAAACTAAGATCATGGCATCTGGTCCCATCACTTCATGGCAAATAGATGGGGAAACAGTGACAGACTTTATTTTTTTGGGCTCGAAAATCACTGCAGATGGTGTCTGCAGCCATGAAATTAAAAGATGCTTACTCTTTGGAAGAAAAGTTATGACCAACCTAGACAGCATATTAAAAAGCAGAGACATTGCTTTGCTGACAAAGGTCCATCTACTCAAAGCTATGGTTTTTCTAGTAGTCATGTACGGATGTGAAAGTTGGACTATAAAGAAAGCTGAACACTGAAGAACTGCTGCTTTGAACTGTGGTGTTGGAGAAGACTCTTGAGAGTCTCTTGGACAGCAAAGAGATCTAACCAGTCCATTCTAAAGAAAATAAACCCTGAATATTCATTGGAAGGACTGATGCTGAGGCTGAAAATCCAATACTTTGGCCACCTGATGTGAAGAACTGACTCACTTGAAAAGACCCTGATGCTGGAAAAGATTGAAGGCAGGAGGAGAAGGGGACGACAGAGGATGAGATGGTTGGATGGCATCTCCGACTCAATGGACATGAGTTTTGGTAAACTCCAGGAGTTGGTGATGGACAGGGAGGCCTGGCATGCTGCAGTCCATGGTGTCGCAAAGAGTCGCACATGACTGAGAGACTGAACTGACTCACTGAAGATGATTTCATATGAAGTAGATTATTTGGTCTTAGTAACAGCCATTTGTAGTAGACAAGACACATGTGATTACTCTTGACTTAGAGATGAGAACACTGTGGTCTAGAAGGACTAGGTTTGAAGCACATCATATGGCCACTGAAAGGCAGAACAGGATGGAATCCTGGTCCCTCAGGAACTTTGCCCACATTATAGCCTGAATCACTGTTTCCTCTCCTGTATGTTGAGAAAGACAGCTCTCTCTGGCCCTCTTCTGTTCCTCTACATCATGCTGGGTGTACCAAGTTTTCAAGGCCCTGGCCACTCTTTTACCTGGACCATGTCTCAGGGTTGTTTATGCAGCTAGTAAATTTGAGAGGTCAGGTAAAAATTGCCCCAAGCAGAAAGTCTTGTTTACTATTTACTGTAAAAATATACATTTTTCAAACTCAGTTGTGACACAAACCCACTCATATTATCCATGGGGGCCCATCATGTTGCTCCTGGGTATCTTGAGGACAATGGAAACCAAGGCAAATATACTGATAATTATGCTTTTTATTGTTCTATGGGTAATAAAGACTTTTGTCTTTGGCCCGGAAGCCTCTTGTTTTCTTCTAGCATCCACAAAATAGTAACAGGTCAACCGAGCTCATAGGCAGGGTAAAATTAAATCTCAGCCATTGCATAGCAAGGACACATACTTGTTAGATGTTTGAGGATGATGTGTAAGGATGTGTAAAGTACGACAAGCCTCAAACAGGGCTTTAAATGGGTATAGCCCCAGAATCTAAATTCAGGAACCTGAAGTCCAGAAATAGTTCTCAAAAGGAAGCTGGTAAAAATTGACACACCCTTGTCTGGAAATGGAACAGATTAGGTTCTAGGAATTTCTTGCTTATATGGCAGGTTGGATATTTTATCTATGTTCCAGTATCATGCTGTGTAACCCAGGTATGCAAAATCTATTTTTCTGTAATGAAATTTAACTTTGCCTATTGGCTTCTCTGAGGTTTTGGCATCATTACTTGAAAGTGGACTTGAAATGAGCAGTCTTCAGAACAAGGAAAGCTATTAGGGATAAAGACAGGCAACCCCACGTCCAAGGAGCGGTGGCTGCGCTGGTACAGGAGGGCCGAGAGAGCTACTCCACGTTTAAGGTCAGGAAGGGCAGTGGTGAGGAGATACCCCTCCTCCAAAGTAAGGAGCAGCAGCTGCACTTTGCTGGAGCAGCCATGAAGAGATACCCTATGTCCAAGCTAAGAGAAACCCAAGTAAGACAGTAGGTGTTGCAAGAGGGCATCAGAGAGCAGACACACTGAAACCATAATCACAGAAAACTCATCAATCTAATCACACTAGGACCACAGCCTTGTCTAACTCAGTGAAACTAAGCCATGCCTTGTGGTGCCACCCAAGACAGGCGGGTCATGGTGGAGAGGTGTGACAGAATGTGGTCCACTGGAGAAGGGAATGGCAAGCCACTTCAGTATTCTTGCCTTGAGAACCCCATGAACAGTATGAAAAGGCAAAATGATAGGATACTGAAAGAGGAACTCCCCAGGTCAGTAGGTGCCCAATATGCTACTGGAGATCAGTGGAGAAATAATCCTAGAAAGAATGAAGGGATGGAGCCAAAGCAAAAACAACACCCAGTTGTGCATGTGACTGGTGATAGAAGCAAGGTCCAATGCTGTAAAGAGCAATATTGCATAGGGACCTGGAATGTCAGGTCCATGAATCAGGCAAATTGGAAGTGGTCAAACAGGAGGTGGTAAGAGTGAACATCAACATTCTAGGAATCAGCGAACTAAAATGGACTGGAATGGGTGATTGTAACTCAGATGACCATTATATCTACTACTGTGGGGAGGAATCTCTTAGAAGAAATGGAGTAGCCATCATGGTCAACAAAAGAGTCCGAAATGCAGTACTTCGATGCAATCTCAAAAGTGACAGAACGATCTCTGTTTCCAAGGCAATCCATTCAATATCACAGTAATCCAAGCCTATGCCCCAACCAGTAACACTGAAGAAGATGAAGTTGAATGGTTCTATGAAGACCTACAAGACCTTTTAGAACTAACACCCCAAAAAGATGTCCTTTTCATTATAGGGGACTGGAATGCAAAAGTAGGAAGTCAGGAAACATCTGGAGTAACAAGCAAATTTGGCCTTGAAATACAGAATGAAGCAGGGCAAAGACTAATAGAGTTTTGCCAAGAGAATGCACAGGTCATAGCAAACACCCTCTTCCAACAACACAAGAGAAGACTCTACACATGGACAGCACCAGGTGGTCAACACCGAAATCAGATTGATTATATTTTTTACAGCCAAAGTTGAAGAAGCTCTATACAGTCAGCAAAAACAAGACCAGGAGCAAACTGTGGCTCAGATCATGAGCTGCTTATTGCCAAATTCAGACTTAAATTGAAGAAAGTAGGGAAAACAACTAGACCATTCAGGTATGATCTAAATCAAATCCCTTATGATTATACAGTGGAAGTGAGAAATAGATTTAAGGGCCTAGATCTGATAGATAGAGTGCCTGATGAACTATGGAATGAGGTTCATGACATTGTACAGGAGGCAGGGATCAAGACCATCNTTTAGTTCCTCTTCACTTTCTGCCATAAAGGTGGTGTCATCTGCATATCTAAGGTTATTGATATTTCTCTTGGCAGTCTCGATTATAGCTTATGCTTCTTCCAGCCCAGCATTTCTCATGATGTACTCTGCATATAAGTTAAGAATGATCTCTGTTGTTTTCCAAGGAACACCATTCCATATCACAGTAATTCAAGTTTATGACCCAACTAGTAATGCTGAAGAAGTTGAAGTTGAATGGTTCTATGAAGACCTACAAGACCTTTTAGAACTAACACCCAAAAAAGATGTCCATTTGATTATAGCGGACTGGAGTACAAAAGTAGGAAGTCAAAACACACCTGGAGTAACAGGCAAATTTAGCCTTGGAATACAGAATGAAACAGGGCAAAGGCTAATAGAATTTTGCCAAGACAATGCACTGGTCATAGCAAACACCCTTTTCCAACAACATTAGAGAAGACTCTACACATGGACATCAACAGCGACCCCATGGACTGTAGCCTACCAGGCCCTCTGTCCATGGGATTTTCCAGGCAAGAATACTGGAGTGGGTTGCCATTTCCTTCTCCAGGAGATCTTCCCGAACCAGAGATTGAACCCGGGTCTCCTGCATTGCAGGCAGATGCTTTACCCTCTAAGCCACCAGGGAAGTCCAGATGGTCAACACTGAAATCAAATTGATTATATTCTTTGCAGCAAAAGATGGAGAAGCCTATATAGTCAGCAAAAGCAAGACTGGNACCAGAGATTGAACCCGGGTCTCCTGCATTGCAGGCAGATGCTTTACCCTCTAAGCCACCAGGGAAGTCCAGATGGTCAACACTGAAATCAAATTGATTATATTCTTTGCAGCAAAAGATGGAGAAGCCTATATAGTCAGCAAAAGCAAGACTGGGAGCAGACTGTGGCTCAGATCATGAACTTATTACCAAATTTAGATTCAAATTGAAGAAAGTAGGGAAAACCACTAGACCATTCAGGTATGATCTAAATCAAATCCCTTATGATTANAAGCTGAAACTCCAGTACTTTGGCCACCTCATGCAGAGTTGACTCACTGGAAAGGACTCTGATGTTGGGAGGGATTGGAGGTGAGAGCAAAAGGGGATGACAGAAGATGAGATGTCTGTATGGCATCACTGACTCGATGGACGTGAGTTTGATTGAACTCTGGGAGCTGGTGATGGACAGGGAGGCCTGGGGTGCTGCAACTCATGGGGTTGCAAAGAGTCGGACACGACTGAACGACTGAACTGAACTGAACTGACCTGATTGGCTTCCCTGGTGGCTCTAATTGTGAAGAATGCCTGCCAGTGCAGGAGACGCAAGAGATATGTGGTTCGATCCCTGAGTCGGGAAGATCCCCTGGAGAACTTACTCCAGTATTTTTGCCTAGAAAATCCCATGGACAGAGTAGCCTGGTGGGCTACAGTTCATGGGGTCTCAAAGGGTCAGACACGACTGAGCAACTAACACTTTTCTAATTCTAATGACAGTAATAGCAGCTTAATAAAGTGATTCAGTTATTTCAAGTTTAAAACTCAGATTCCCTCCATATTTATTCTTTATTTCTCCCAGATACATCAAAGGGGTGGGGTGGGATGAGGTAAATTTGGGCTAAGGTAGTTTCTGTGCCTGCTGGCCTCTGCTGAGGTGTGGTTTGTCCCACCCCATCTTTGGTATCTTGTCTCTTCCTGCTGCATGAATGGTGATATCTCTAGCCCCATCATGGGTTTCAGTTGTCAAATTCATATATTCTGAGTTCTCTACCAGTCAGGGACCTCTTCTGGTCTGAGTGCCCTTTACCAGATTATAGTAGCTCCTGTTTCCATCTCTTGTGCCCTGTTGGGGTATGCGGGGCTCTCTGAGGCCCATCTGCTTGGCTCTTTGCCTCAGCCATTGCTCATCTCTCACTTAGGTGCCAGGTTGGACATGGGATTTCTCTATGAAGTTTGCAGACTCTCAGGAATTGTGCAGCTCACTCAGAGGCCAGGCTCTGGCCTTTCTCCTTTACTGCCCTCCACGGACTCATTTGGGGTTTCTATCTGGATTTCTAATTTGTTGTTTCCCACATCCCCTTCAGAACTTGGTGTTGGGGACGGAGAACTGGGTACTTTCTCAGGGACTTACCAGTGTCTGAATCCTAGTCATGTCTGCTATGATTCTTGCCCCGTTCATTATGTTTTAACTTACTTTCAGTCAGCATTTACACTCTTCTCCAATTTATGGTTTCTGGTATAAGATTCTTGAATCTGTGGGCTCTGGATCTTGATATTTAGAGTTAAGCCTTTAGTGTTTAAATTGTTTTTAAAAAGAGAAAGCCTCCTTTCTTCTCTCAAACTTACAATAGAAAGCCATGCCTTGCAGACCACGGTCTCTGCTATAGATTAACCAAGTCTTCCTGGTAGCTCATAAGCCATGATTTTAGTTCTGCCTGGTTGATCCTACCCTGAAGGTGATATATACAGAAAGTGTTCACTGAATGGTGAGTGAAAGGAAAGGGTGACAGGAATTAAAAGGCACAGAGTTTAATGATAATTTAAAAATTACCCCACTACTACTGGGAAACCATGCATGTTTCCAGAATTCTCATTAAGAGAGCATGGTGTTCCCAGGAAACTGCCTAGAAGGAAATTGCAACCTACTCAATTACACTGCAACTTGCCAGGAGTTAAGTAATGGTGTTCTTGGAATTGGCGAGTACAGTGTGGGCAGTGTTTATCTAATGCTGTGCTGAAGAGTATGACCTTAGCTTCTGAGGATCAGCAGGATTATCTGGATGGTAATGTCTCTAGAATGATGAGCAGTTCATCAGCTCATTCAGGGGGCCGAGCTTCTGGAAGAGTTGATGAATTCCATGTGAAAGACAGGGCCCTAGCTGTTTGATAGCAGTTCTCAACTTTTAAGAGTCATTTAGAAAGAACATTTTAAAATGTGAATTGCTAGAAACAACATCCAGATAATGTAAATTCATAGGTCTTGTAAGATTCAGGAATTTACATTTTAAAAGGCATCTTTTGGACCACATTTTGATAAGATGAGATGCATAATTGAAGTGGCTAGAATAAAAATTAAATAATCAGTGGCAGTATCACCCTTAGGCCCAGACCAAAGAGCTTCTGCTTTGGGGTCTTAGGTTTAGAGGCGCCTGCTCTGCCCATGTGATGAGGAATCAGTAGACTTAAGGGGATATGCCACCAAGAGTCTAGGGCAAACTTTCTAGACCATGATCTGGGTACCGGGCCCCCTGAAATTTTCTGCCCAACTGGCACTGAGCTGCCTCCCAGATTTTGCATGAAGTTCTTCCCTGATCTGAGCTCCAGGGGGCACATCCTGCTGCAGGCTGCCTTCAGCCTCAGTGTTGGCAAGGGGCAGCTGTTTGTGGGGATGTGGAGCATGGCTGTGTCAGCTGATGCACCCACCAGTGGCGGGAAGAAGCACCTCATGAGAAACAGGCTGTGGTCCACAGGAGTGTGGCTGTAGGCCTGGAGCAGGCTCTCCCTATGCTGCTGCATTCTTGTGCCCGGTGTTCTGGGTCCTTTTGAAGGTACATTTATCATGAAGAACAGAGCATGTGTCATTCAGCAACTTGTTAGTATGGATTATAGCTTCTAAATAAGCAGAAGTTTTAGGTTTGTGGGCCTTTATTGGATTCTTGCCTTAGGTCCCAGGAACACTAAAGGCAGATCTGATCAATGTTTTCAAATGATTAACATCTTAGAACTGATTTCATCTGATCAAAAAACTGTCCTTCAAGCCAAGCCCCAGGGAAGGACAGTTCAGTTCAGTTTAGTTCAGTCGCTCAGTTGTGTCCGACTCTTTGCGACCCCATGAATTGCAGCACACCAGGCCTCCCTGTTCATTACCATCTCTCGGAGTTCACTCAGTCTCACGTCCATCGAGTTGGTGATGCCATCCAGCCATCTCATCCTCGGTCGTCCCCTTCTCCTCCTGCCCCCAATCCCTCCCAGCATCAGAGTCTTTTCCAGTGAGTCAACTCTTCGCATGAGGTGGCCAAAGTACTGGAGTTTCAGCTTTAGCACATTCGTTCCAAAGAAATCCCAGGGCCGATCTCCTTCAGAATGGACTGGTTGGATCTCCTTGCAGTCCCAGGGACTCTCAAGAGTCTTCTCCAACACCACAGTTCAAAAGCATCAATTTTTCGGTGCTCAGCCTTCTTCACACACACAGGGAAGGACAAAGGGAGGGAAAGGAAAGGAAATGTTACCTTGTGGCTTGACCACCCTGCAGGTCCCAGTGAGGAAGTGGGTCAGAACTAGGTGGAAGGATGAAGCTTGGTGCAGCTCTTCCAAGCCTGCCTGCTCTCCTGTCTTCTAACAAGTGAGGAATGGGGTTCAGTGTAGGGGGAGGGGCAAAGCCAGGTTGTCTAATCTCTATCTCTCCAGGATTTCAGCCTCTCCCTCTGCAGTGAATTTGTCCCTAACTTTTTAGAGTGAGATAGAGTATGTAAATGTGAACACTTTCTAGAATGACTTTAAAATACTTTCAACCATAGTTGCATGTTTAAAAAAAGAGAAAAGGCCTGTTCAGAGTTAGATCAATTATTTTGTAAGTGGCTAAATGAAAAAAACTCTGACTGTTTCACACACACTGGATAGTTTAAGAGGCACCATTTCATGACATTCACTCTTCTTGATACTATATACCACATATTTTAATGGAAATATCCCTTTAAGTATCCAATTTCTTTTGTTTTAAATTTACTGCTTCAATTTGGTCTTCTATATACAGTTGTCTAGGTTGTACACTGCATAACAGTACCTACCCTAAAAAATGAGTAGGAGTTGAAATCTAGCCCACCTCCACCTCATCAAGCTGAGTGCCCTAACACGAGCCTACATCCACCAGAAGGAAGAGTGCCCTTTTCTAGTCATACAAGATCACTGATTACTTTTCTAGTTGTGACTGCAGCCATGAAATTAAAAGACAGTTGTTCCCTGGAAGAAAAGTTATAACAAACCTAAATAGCATATTAAAAAGCAGAGACATTACTGACAAAGGTCCATCTAGTCAAAGCTATGGTTTTTCCAGTAGTCATGTATGGATGTGAGAGTTGGACTATAAAGAAAGCTGAGCACAGAAGAATTGATCCTTTTGAACTGTGATGCTGGAGAAGACTCTTGAGAGTCCCTTGGGCTGTAAAGAGATCCAAGCAGTCCATCCTAAAGGAAATCAGTCCTGAATATTCATTGGAAGGACTGATGCTGGAGCTGAAACTCCAATACTTTGTCCACCTGATACGAAGAATTGACTCACTTGAAAAGACCCTGATGCTGGGAAAGATTGAAGGCAAGAGGAGAAGGGGACAACAGAGGATGTGGTGGTTGGATGCCATCACCAACTCAATGGACATGAGTTTGAGCAAGCTCCAAGAATTGGTGATGGACAGGGAAACCTGGAGTGCTGCAGTCCATGGGGTCGCAAAGAGTCGGACACAAGTGAGTGAATGAACTGAACTCTTCTAATCACATACCTCCAGCCCTAGGTCTGTGCAGGAGGGTCCCTATCAGTTATCATAGTAGTCAAATATTTAAATATGAAATAATGTGTTTCTCTAAGAGGACTTCCCTGTCAGAAAAACATACCTGAGCAAAAAGCAGAGATATGGCTCTCTGGTCAGATATGGCTCCTATTATAGATCAAGCAATTAACACTGTGGCTTAAAAAATTATCTCCTTTTGTATGATTAGCTGAAAACAGCTCCTTAGGGTCTGATCCCCCTTGGGTAGATGGATAGAGTTGGATTTCTAGTTCAACGAAGTAAAGATGCTGCACTTGTGGAGAGGACTTTTTTTACAGCCTCAGATGTCCCAGGCAGAACAAGAAGCCTGTGGCACAAAATTTTCTGAAATCACTTGAAATCTGTTGCAGTATGATAGGGGTTTACTTTGTAGATGTGAAGAAAGGAAAACTGATACTAAAATATCACTCCCTGCATGCATTTTCTATCCTCTTACTATGCTATATTTTTCTTCAACTTCCTTATCACTGCTGAGTCTTATATATCAGTTGGTTTCTTGACTCAATGCTTACTGAGTTCCTGCCACATTTAGAAGCACTCAGTAAATACTTGTTGAATGAAGAAATGAATGACCCACAAAGATACAACCCTCAGCTTTGGAAAAGTTGCTGTGAGGTTTTGTAAATTAGGAATGAAGACTACCCTTTCATGGTCCATCCTAAGTGGTCATGAAATCAATAAACCCTGGGCTGTAGTGAGAAAGGACATATCTGCTGGGAGACCCCAAGGTTACTACAAATTAAAAGTGCCACAGTGATGCTTATGTTAGAGAATGATAGGGTTGTCTTAGGAGATGCTCAACTGGATATTTGGTTTCTTTCCCCTTTGATCCCCATCTCAACTGTAGCAAAGAGATAGATTGCTTTTCAGGGAAAGAATAGGCATCCACAGCAGCCATAATTTCTGTAAGTCCCAGAAGAAAACCAAGCTTCACTACTGCTTTTAACTGTGTAATGATCAGGTACTGGAACAGAATTAGCAACAGCCAGAAAATTGAGTTGATGAGAATTCTTGAAGAGAAAGTATCTGAATAATTACAGT
Source organism: Neotragus pygmaeus (assembly GCA_006410875.1). Lineage (NCBI taxonomy): Eukaryota > Metazoa > Chordata > Mammalia > Artiodactyla > Bovidae > Neotragus > Neotragus pygmaeus. The sequence goes on from SJYV01055875.1 coordinate 71,093, forward strand.
TGGAAACTGAATATTATATTGGCTTTTTATTATATATAATATATTGGCTAGTAGACAGGTGTTGAACAAAGGCATTAAATTAGTCCAGCTGAATCAGCATTGGTTATGAACATAGAAAAGGACATCTACTCTTCCTCAACCCTGCTCTCTTTGGGCCTGCTGGAGCTCAGAGCCTATTCCTACAAATTCCCATATCCTCAACCTCTCATCTCTGGAAGTTCCCTCCATCATCCTGCTCTGATGGAGACATGACTTTTTTTTTTTTTTGGTAAATTAATTAATTTATTTTAATTGGAGGCTAATTACTTTACAATATTGTAGTGGTTTTGCCATACATTCACATGAATCAGCCCCAAGGCTGTACATGTGTCCCCCATCCTGAATCCCCCTCCCACTTCCCTCCTCATCCCATCCCTCAGGATTGTCCCAGTGCACTGGCCCTGAGAACCCTGTCTCGTGCATTGAACCTGGACTGGAAATCTATTTTACATATGGTAATATACATGTTTCAATGCTATTCTCTCAAATCATCCCACCCTCGCCTTCTCTCACAGAGTCCAAAAGTCTGTTCTTTACATCTGTGTCTCTTTTGCTGTCTCGCATATAGGATCATTGTTACGGAGACATGACTCTTTATTGAAAACTTTCCCTTCCTGTTCTCTTGCATCCCTGGCACGTGGTGACCACAGTTTCCTCCCCCAGTTTTATGTTATGGGGCCTGGAAGTAAGATGCATTTCCTTTTCACTCCTCATTGCTACTTCTGGATCATCATTCTCTTTCCTTAAATACATCTTGCATTACATGTCAGATTGTCAGGTAATGTCACGCATTCCTCCCATTTTGCTGATGTCCATCATCTCACAGTCATTCCTCTCTGCTCCTGCCTTATGGCCACAGTCCTATTCCAGTTTTGATTCTCGGCAATTTCAATACACACGTAGACTGTCTCTCCATCCCCCTAGCCCTTCACCTTTGTCCCTCCCATGGTCAAACCAGACCTTGTCATTACCCATCCCTGTATGCCCTCCATAATCTCCACATATGCATGTCTTCTCTGACCCTCACCTCTTCTCTTTCCAGTACACATTCTCTAGCACCCTCTTTTCTGCGTAACAAGGCACCACAGACAGGGTGGGTTAAACAACAGACAGTTCTTTTCACACAGATCAGAAGCTGGAAGTCCAAGGTCAGGGTGTCAGCAGGTGGATTCCTTCTGAGGGCTGTTGGGGGATAATCTGCTCCACCCTTCTCCCTTGGCTTCTGGTAGTTTGCTGGCAATCCTTGGGCTTCCTTGGCTTGCAGACACATGACACATTGGTTTCCAGTCTTAGCCTTGGTCTTCAAATGGCACTCTCCTTGTGTGGTTGTCTGTGTTGAAATCTTCATTTCTGAAAAGGCACCAGTCATATCAGATTTAGGGGCTCACTATTCCAGTATGACCTCCCCTTAATGCAATGAATGACATTGGCAGTGACTCTCTTTCCAAATAAGGTCACATTCTGAGGTACCAGGACTTTACCATATAGGATCTGAGAGGATACAGATGTAACCCATTTCCAGCAATCCTTCACCTCTACTGCTACTGCTACTGCTGCTAAGTCACTTCAGGCTCCCCTGTCCCTGGGATTCTCCAGGCAAGAACACTGGAGCAGGTTGCCATTTCCTTCTCCAATGCATGAAAGTGGAAAGTGAAAGTGAAGTCGCTCAGTCGTGTCCGACTCTTCCAGACCCTATGGACTGCAGCCTACCAGACTCCTCCGTCCATGGGATTTTCCAGGCAAGCATACTGGAGTGGGGTGCCATTGCCTTCTCATGTCACCTCTACTAGGACCTATAATCTTATCCTGTGTGTTCCCTGATGCTTTCTTCCCTCCCAACCCACTCCAGTGTTCTTGCCTGGAGAATCCCAGGGATGGGGGAGCCTGGTAGGCTGCCGTCTATGGGGTCACACAGAATCGGACACGACTGAAGCGACTTAGCAGCAGCAGGAAAAGAATGTGAAGATGAAATCATGAACAATGGAAAGATTGGAGGGACAAATATGGAGTGAACAAATTGTTGAACGTAATTCTTTTACAGAATTGGTTGCTTGGAAAAGATGTAAATTTTAGCACTTTATATTTGTTAGTCAATTCCTTACCCACTTGGAATCCATGGGTAAATTTACACGAGCTACTCTGTCTTCCCAGGTTCTCTGTGTAAGGCTTTCCTGACACCCCTAAATTTGGAATCCCAGGAACTTATTCTGATTATTACAGCCCTGGGGCAATCTTCTTTAGGGATGTGTGGTAGATGGAGGCAGGGTGGATGGGGTGCGGGTAGGAAGAGGGAGGAGTGGTGAGGAAGAGGAGGGAGCTATATAAGGGAGCTATACGAGGGATGCAGGGGTCCACTTAGTGGGGCAAATTGATGAGAGAAGAGGAAAAAACCTGTTTATGTTATTGAGGTAACATGTACTGGGTTAACAATATAGTTGAACTATCCAGTTCCATTTAGTTCTCCAGGCAAGAGTGTTGGAGTGAGTAGCCATTCCCTTCTCCAGGGGATCTTCCTGACCCAGGGATCAAAACCAGTTCTCCTGCATTGCAGGCAGATTCTTTACCATCTGAGCCACCAGGGAAGCCCTAATAAAATAACAGTAAAGTTAATAAAGTGTTTTCTGTGGCTGCTTGTTGCAACTACATTTTCAAAACATGCTTGCTTTTATTTTTTAATGAACAACTGCTGTGAAAGTGGTTGATATTATATTTTCTAATGTGTTATGGGGAGGGAAAAGTCCATTTCAATACATTGTAGGCACACTTTGAATTGAGAATTCTACAGTTCTTCATTTCAGAAAACAGAAACAGTTGATAGAATTTAAAAAAAAGAACTTTTGGGTGGCTCTCACTTTGCTGCCCTGTGATTCACTGAGCTAAGTCGCAAATGTTTGATGTGTGGCTAAGATAGAATGACTTTTGATTTTGAGGATTCATGAGCTGATTCAGTCCTGTGTGTCTTTATGTTTTGACACCATTCGAGTGAAAGCTTTGTGGTGTTTTGACATCACAAAGCAGCAGAGAGGCAGGGTTCAAAGAAGGAAAAAAGTGAGCATGTGTGAGTTTGTTATCTAAAAGCATCCATTTCCTGCATAACATCAGAAAGCAAGGTTAGGTCACTGCTGATAGGGTATGTGATGGAGAAAGCAAAACTGCTTTTTGTTTTTAAGCCCAGGAAGATCCAGCCACTTGCTCTCATATGACTACTCTTTGAACTAAAATATTTGCAGTGAATACAGAATGGCAGCAAAATCAACATTCTTAGACTCCTCATGTAGTACAAAGTTCCTCCAAAATACACTTGTCATTGACACTTATTAAAGTTCATCCAAAGAAACACTAATATTTTATACTATTTATTTGGAAAAATTTATATTGAATATACAAATATATTAAGCAAGATATTTAGTAATTAGTATCTTTATTTTAAAGTGCTAAAAATTTCTGACTACTTTATTTCCATTTATATTTATGGTAACAGATCATGATGTGCAAAAAATTGAACTTTACTAGGTCATGACATTCTGGAGATTTTCCTTAGAAGTCCTAATCTGAGCCCCTAGTCTGACAATAAATGTGAACATTCTTCTTAGTGTAGAATTAAATATAATGGGTGAGATGAAATTGCCATTTTTTAAAGTTTGTTTTTCTTTTAAGAAATTAAAAGTTCAAGGATGTTAGCATATACTTAATTTCTTTACAACTCTGGCCACTCTTGGGGCCTAGGTGGTTAGGGGCAGGGTCTGGGTGGGCAGCAGGAACTTGGGAGCCCCCAGGAAACCAAGGAATGGGTTCTCAGCTCCCCTGGCTGAGACCAGCGAGGGCCATCAGCTCAGGCCTACTGAGCCAGGCAGTGGGGTTGCGGTGGGGAGGACTTGGGGGATGTGATAGGGAGGGGGGTTATTTTGTTTCAGCTGTGCACATTATTCAGTCATTTCCTAGGAGTTAACCTCACTCAAAATGTACCTTTGTGCCTGGTAGTGAGTGCAAAGAACCTGAAGACAATGGAGATACTTGAATATCTACCAACCAAATATATAGACTTGAGGTCCATGTAGATAGTTCTCAGATGGGAACAATGGGTNCTAGGAGTTAACCTCACTCAAAATGTACCTTTGTGCCTGGTAGTGAGTGCAAAGAACCTGAAGACAATGGAGATACTTGAATATCTACCAACCAAATATATAGACTTGAGGTCCATGTAGATAGTTCTCAGATGGGAACAATGGGTGACTGCTTATGTGTGCCAAAATATGAGACTTGGTATTAACCCTCCATGAGCCTTTTTTTTTTTTTCATTAAAAATATTTATTGGTGTATAGTTGATTAACAATGTTGTATTATTTCAGGTGTACAGCAATATGATTCCGTTATACATAAACACACACTGATTCTTTTTCAGATTCTTTTCTTATATAGGTTATCACAGAATTTTGAGTAAAATTACCTGTGCTTGTTGGTTATCTATTTCACAAATAGTAGTGTGTGTATGTTAATCCCAAATCTCTTGATTTATCCATCTGCCTACATTTCCCCTTTGGTTATCATAAATTTGTTTTCAATATCTGTAAGTCTGTTTCTATTTTGTAAATAAGATCATTTATATAATTAAAAAAAATGAGATTCTAAATATTAGTGATATCATGATATTTGTCTTTTTTTGTCTTACTTCACTTAGTATGAAAATCTCCAGGTTCACTGTTGCTGCAAATAACATTATTTCATTCTTTTTACATATGTACCGTAATTTTATTTATCCATTCCTCTCTAGATGTACATTTAATTTCATTCCATGTCTTGCCTATTATAAATATTGCTGTAATGAACAATGGTTTTCATATATCTTTTTAAATTATGCTTTTCTCTAGATATATGTCCAGGAGTAGCATTGCTGGGTCATAGGGTAATTATGTTGTTAGTTTTTTAGGGAACCCCATACTCTTCTTTATAGTGGTTTTACCTATTTACATTCCCACCAACAGTTCAGAGGAGCTCCCTTTTTCCACACCTTCTCCAGAATTTGTTTGTAGACTTCTTGATGATTGCCATTCTGATCGGTGGTGAGGCGATACCACACTGTAGTTTTGAGTTGCATTTCTCTAATAATTAGTGATGTTGAACATCTTTTCATATATGTTTTGGCCATCAGTATGTCTTCTTTGGAGAAGTGTCTATTTAGATCTTCCCATTTTTTGATTGGGTTTTTTTTTTTGATTTAGATTTATATGAGCTGTTTGTACACTTTGGAGATTAATCCCTTGTCAGTTGCTTCATTTGCAAATACTTTCTCCCATTCTGTGGGGGTTTTTTTTTTGTTTGTTTGTTTGTTTTGTTGATGGTTTCCTTTGCTGTGCAAAAGCTTTTAAGTTTAATTAGGTCCTATTTGTTTATTTTTATTTCCGTTACTCTATGAGGTAGATCAAAGAAGATCTTGCTCCAATTTATGTCAGAAAGTTCTCTGCCTTCATGAGTCTTTTGTGTAACAGGGTATTTTAACATTGTTGAATTCACTGGGGGAAAAAGGCATATTGCTAAATCAAAATACATGAATACAATGAAAAAGTTACAAAATTATTTTCCTATTTTTTAATTTATTCCAACCAAAAAATTACTTGGTTAAGATTATTAGAGAAAAATATTGCTGAAATCAGGCTCAATAATCATGCAGAATTTGGGTTGATAGGACCTAGGTATGAAATATTAAAAATAAATATACAAATATCATATGGTATCACTTATATGTGAAATCTAAAAAATTGTACAAATGAACTTATTTACAAAACAGAGAGTCACAAATGCAGAAGGCAAAGTTATGGTTACCAGAAGGGAAAGAGGGGGCGGGATAATTGGAAGATTAAGATGGACATATATTCACTACTATATATAGAACAGATAGCTAGTAAGGGCCAACTATACAGCTCAAGGAACTCAATATTCTATAATAACTTATATGGGGAAAGAATCTTAAAAAGTGTGGATATATGTATACGTATAATTGATTCACTTTGCTGTATACCTGGAACTAAAATAACATTGTAAATCAACTATGCTCCAATAAAATTTTTAAAAAATCAATGGGATTATAAACTAAACCATTTCCTTTGTGAAAGACGAAATGCTATCACAAGTAAGCTAGTGTTCCTAATAGACCATGACTTAGAGATGTTACAAGTTAGAGGAACTTTAGAGATATATGTAGTTCAAGCACTTCATAAATTTTAGAAACCAAGAAATTGAACCAAGAGTAGTTACTTGACTAAGGTCACATAGCCCAGCATCAGGACCAAGGGCTAGGGTACAACCCTGGATTTCTAGTACTAAACTTCTTTAGTATTCCCTGCCATGCCCGTGCCAACATTCCAAGACTGCCTTTGCAAAATTCCACTTAGACATGGCTCTTATTTACTGGCTGTGGTTGGGTTTGCACAAAACCATGTGGATGGAGGTCTGAATCACACGAGCACATGTTTGACGAAGTGGTATTAAATGACCAAAAGCCTTAAATAAATATGACTTTTGGTCTATTTGAAATTGTAATGACACGGTTTTTTTCTTGAATGTTATCTTATAAATATCACATATATACTTTAAAGAAAGGACTCAAAATTAACTTTTATTTATTTGATTTTTAAAAATCTTGGCAAGATCTGTTGAGATAAATTGCTGGGAAAGCAGTGAGGTGATAGAAAGTTTACCAGATGCCTACCGGAACTGCCTTTCCATCCTGCCCACCACACATGAGCTGTGGGATTCACTCCCATTTTCTGATCAAATAAAGCGGGGATACTAATGACTGCTTTACCTCCAAGAAACACTCTAAGGATGAATGACACTTTAAGTGGAGTGCTCCAACTGTTTCATGCTTCCCAAGTAGAGTTTAGAACAGAAGAATTAGGCTTTAGACTACAACTTCTTTAACCTGGAATTTCTTTACTGAATCTTAGCTTCAAAAGACTCCAAGAAGTCAATCTAGTGATTGTTCCTCATGGCTCAGGCACCCCTTCTCAGACAGTCCTGAGAAAGGCTGATAAGGGATTCACTCCAGGGCAAGGTGATTATTCCATGACTTAGCAGACCCAAAAGAGAAATAAGTTCATCTTACTGAACAAAAATCTGTCTCTGTGTAATTTTTAAAAATAATCCAAGTTTTTCATTTTGAGCTACATGAGTTTTACCAATTCTTAAAATATTTGAACTCAACTACTATGTTTCTCATAAATTTTCAATATTATGGAAGGAAAGAAGATGATGTTATTGAGTGGCTACTATGCAGTATTAGCTGCTTTTTGTTTAGGTGTTTTCACTTAAAACTCAAAAAAAGGCTATACCACATGTCTCCATTCCTGCATTGATGAGAACAACAAAGTGGGTCACAGACTCTGGAAATTAGGCAGACCTGGATTTGAGACCTGGCTGTACCACTTACTAGCTATGCAACTTGCAGATGGTGATTGCAGCCATGAAATTAAAAGATGCTTACTCCTTAGAAGGAAAGTTATGACCAACCTAGATAGCATGTTCAAAAGCAGAGACATTACTTTGCCGACTAAGGTCTGTCTAGTCAGACTATGGTTTTTCCTGTGGTTATGTATGGATGTGAGAGTTGGACTGTGAAGAGAGCTGAGCACTGAAGAATTGATGCTTTTGAACTGTAGTGTTGGAGAAGACTCTTAAGAATCCCTGGGACTGCAAGGAGATCCAACCAATCCATTCTGAAGGAGATCAGCCCTGGGATTTCTTTGGAAGGAATGATGCTAAAGCTGAAACTCCAGTACTTTGGCCACCTCATGCAAAGAGTTGNATCCCTGGGACTGCAAGGAGATCCAACCAATCCATTCTGAAGGAGATCAGCCCTGGGATTTCTTTGGAAGGAATGATGCTAAAGCTGAAACTCCAGTACTTTGGCCACCTCATGCAAAGAGTTGACTCTTTGGAAAAGACTGATGCTGGAGGGATTGAGGGCAGGAGGAGAAGGGGACGACAGGGGATGAGATGGCTAGATGGCATCATGGACTCGATGGACTTGAGTCTGAGTGAACTCCGGGAATTGGTGATGGACAGGGAGGCCTGGCGTGCTGTGATTTATGGGGTCACAAAGAGTCGGACACGACTGAGCGACTGAACTGAACTGAAATGAACTGATCCTTGACCTCTGTGTGAATGATAATAATATGAAAAACCTAGACAGCATATTAAAAAACAGAGATATTACTTTGCTGACAAAGGTCTGTATAGTCAAAGCTATGGTTTTTCCAGTAATCATGTATGGATGTGAGAGTTGGACCATAAAGAAGATTGAACACAGAAGAACTGAGGCTTTTGAACTGTAATGTTGTAGAAGACTCTTGACAGTCCCTTGGAGTTCCCTATCAACATTGAAGCCAAGCCTTTGACCAACACGCTTTGGGTGAGGTTGGTTTCCTAACTATGAAGCAAGCCACCCAACCATCTTCCTAACCCCTGACCTACATGTTTCCATTTTAACAATAAAAGTAGCACACTGTGAGAATTGGTAAATGCTATGTTAAAACCAGTACTTTCTGTGCACATGTGTTTCTCTGAAACATGGGCAACCAAATCTAAGAAAGGAAATGAGATGAGGTTGACATAGCTTGCTCTTAGTGAATCCACTCTCATCACCAGTGTTCAGTATTCTTTATCATGTATTGCTTACAAGTCATACATTCTAGAATTTTGCTTGGAATCTGCATGAGGCTCACTAATTTATATACAAATCTCACACCTTCACCCTTTTGGGAATAGAGAGATTTTCCAGCCACTCAATATCTCTCTTATTCTTCATTCTCAGCAGCAGTTGTCTGATTTCATCTGCAAATTTTCTCCATACTTTGAGATAGAATTTGAACTTATTTAGAATGGATGAAATGTGCCAGAAAATTTGGAAAATGCCAGAAAATTTGGAAAACTCAATATGCCAGAAAATTTGGAAAACTCAGCAGTGGCCACACGACTGGAAAAGGTCAGTTTTCATTCCAATCCCAAAGA
>SJYV01055877.1:0-12272 GCA_006410875.1 Neotragus pygmaeus
ACACACACACACACACACACTGAGAAACTATTCCAGATTAAACACACACACACACACACTGAGAAACTATTCCAGATTAAAAGAGAAGATACAGGACACCTGAACACAATGTACGTTCCTGCAGGGAAAGGAAACTGCTACAGTGGACGTTTTGGGGATGAAAGAGGATCAGAAGATACCAGCCCTGAATGTGTCCATCTGGCACTAAGGCAACAGACAGACGGCAGACTCAAGTGGAACTCTCTGTCCCCCCTAACCCCGCCTGAGATGACAGCTACTAGTAAACGCAGGCAACAATAGGGGATTCTTTATACTAATCCCACAACTCATAAATTTGAAAACTATTTTAAAACATAAAAGTTAAAAAGAAAACTGCCAAATACTGACCTGTATGTCTGGCTCCTAGCAGAACACAGAAAAATGGAACAGGTCCGATTTTATTTCAGAACAGTTTAAAAAGCAGTCTTCAGTCTGCCCCACTTAAAAACACAGAACTCTCATCGTACCTTCTGACCCTTAAGTTATTTGTTCACTCACTCAACAAATATTTAGTAGGCAAGACATCCCTAATGCAGACTCGTATTCTGTAGGACGTGAGAACCTGAGTTGAGTTTTGAAGAACGTGTGGAAAGGGCAGTGCTCAGGGAGAAGCCCACACAGGACATCGTGGGGACCAGCGGACAGCGTGCTCTGCTGCTGCTGAGTCACCTCAGTCGTGTCCTCAGTCGTGTCCGACTCTGTGGGACCCCATAGACGGCAGCCCACCAGGCTCCGCTGTCCCTGGGATTCTCCAGGCAAGCACACTGGAGTGGGTTGCCATTTCCTTCTCCACTGCATGAAAGTGAGAAGTGAAAATGAAGTCTCTCAGTCGTATCCGACTCAGCGACCCCATGGACTGCAGCCCACCAGGCTCCTCCACCCATAGGATTTTCCAGGCAAGAGTACTGCAGTGGGGTGCCGGTGCCTTCTCCGGACAGCGTGCGCAGAAGCGCCTGAGCAGAAACAGGCGAGGCGACGGGCGGAACGACAAGCCGCATGGCACAGAGTGCAGCCCTCGGGGGACCGGCAAGACCGTGACACCTGAGCAGCAGCAAGAGCGTGAAGGGCCTTATACGCAGCTCTACAGGGTCAGAAGCTCACCCCGTGAGCCTTTTTAGTCTCACTACACACCAGGGATTGTCGCCGACTTAATCTCGGCCTGAGCCTCTATCAAGGCCCGCTGACAAGAACATCTGAACACAAGGCAAGAGGCTCCTCAGCTTGCCCCTTTCCTTTAGAGGGGACGCTCTTCCTGGTTGCAATCACTGCCTTTATACACACTGGAACCGCTCCTGCTGGAGCACTGAATCCCTTATCCCAGGAACCACCCACCCACTCACTCCAACCACGGAAGAACCACAGCGTCGGTCACCCCATCTCCAGCGCCAATTCACTATCCCTGCCTGCCTGCAGCACATTTCCACTTGGAGATCCTCACTTGACTCTCAACAGAGCCTTCCCCAAAATTCCTCTGCTACTACTAAATACAAAAAAAAAAAAAAAAAAAAAAGACCACCACCAAACACACACACACACAATTTCCCTTACAGGAATTCCAGAGACGTTTCGAGAAAGAAAAGCAGCATCAGAATAAACTTCGTCTCCTAAGGGGCTTCCCTCGGAGAAGGCAATGGCACCCCACTGCAGTACTCTTGCCTGGAAAATCCCACAGGTGGAGGACCCCGTAGGCTGCAGCCCATGGGGTCGCGAAGAGTCAGATACGACTGAGCGACCTGACTCACTTTTCACTTTCATGCGTTGGAGAAGGAAATGGCAACCCACTCCAGTGTTCCTGCCTGGAGAATCCCAGGGACAGGGGAGCCTGGTGGGCTGCCGTCCACGGGGTCGCACAGAGTCGGACAAGACTGAAGTGACATAGCAGCAGCAGCAGCAAGGGGCTTCCCTGGTGGCTCAGTGGTGAAGAGTCTGCCTGCCAATGAAGGAGACGCAAGAGACGTGTGTTCGATCCCTGGGCTGGGATGATCCCCTGGAGAAGGGAATGGCAACCCAATCCAGTATCTTGCCTGGGAAATATTAATACCGTGGACAGAGAGGCCTGGCAGACTACAGTCCATGCCGTCACAGAGCTGGACACGACTGAGCGCGCACACACACACAAGGTAATAACTTTTATTTCACCCAATTATGTTACAGTTAAACCCAATATACATCATATTACAGGAAAAATCCAGATAAGGCAGGAAAGGAAGTAGGCTCCAAAGACAGGGTGGTGAATGAACCCGTCTGTTAGCTCTAAGATTGCAGGTAAATAACTCCTCTCTCACCAAGTCTCATTTCTATAACAGGACCGACACAGATGGGAACCCCCTGGCTCACTCCTTCTCCTCTGCATAACTCACAACACATTTAATTATTAGCTAAGTCAATGATGCCAATTATATTTTTTAAAAAAACAGATAAGATATTGGGTGTGGAAAAACAAACTGCACATACTGGGTAGAGGCGGTGAGAGACTGCAGGAGCTCAAGAAGGCTCAAGAAGGCTCTCCAAGCCCTTTGACCCTTCTTGGAGGTCAATTAAGAGCAAGCTACGAGGTTTACAAATCTTGGGACTATAGAGAATGGGAAGAAGAGCAAGAATCAAAACTACAGCTGCTCTCTTCTTTCAGGATTTTTGTTCTCCTCTTTAAAAACAAAACAAAAAAAAACAAAACAAGAAGCAGTTACCTATCCTGGACCAAAGGACAAAACTGGCAGCTACCGTATCCACAAGTTTGCGTTTATAATCCTATACTGTTTGAACACGAGCAAAGCTGCGAGGACACCCAATAAGGACCTGCTTACACGTGACTGCAAAGATGAAAGTCTGGCATCTCCAAGGGATCCCCTCAGTAAACTGCCTGAACGGCAAGCAGACTTGAGTGCCACATGGTATCCACCACTAAGAGCAGAAGATCTGTCAGGTAGGGGAAACGTGATGAATCAAACCAGGACGAGACAGCTCCAAACCTGCAGTGCAGCCCCTGTGCACTCAGGATAGTGCACAACCCTTGCTCTGCTGACCTGCACTTCCCTCTCCCCCACTGGAACAGGCTAGCTCCCCCAGCTCCCGCTGGTCACAGGACCTCAGACTCTCTGTCAAGCTCCTTCCCAGCTCAGAGCCTTCGCACACACCATCATCTGCTCCCCAATCTTCAGTTTTCACAAAGTCAGCAGCTTCAGTTAAAACACAGTTTAAAAAGTTTTTGGTACTCAGTATAAACACAGGTAAGCATTTTGCTAGAGCATTTGCTGCTAAGGCAAGACAGATTTCATACATGCATATGTGTTTAAATGTGTGATGCTAAAGAGGCCTTAAGAAATGTAACACATATATAATCCCTATATCCAGAACCAGTCCAAGTTCCAGGCACAAGCACAATCTTCTTGAATAAATGAAGAAAGGCCACCACAATGAGAAGCCCACTCACGTTAACTAGAGAGTAGCCCACGCAGCAATGAGCCATAAATTAATTAAATTTAAAAACAATATAATAGACAAGTAAATACTGACGTATCACGTGATTAAATGCTGTAACTTGATGATGCAAGAGAGAATGACTCACACATTTAAAGCCTTAAGTTAAAAAAAACACACACAAAACCTTACCATATAATTTCCATGATAGAAAGTTAAAAATAAAGAAAAGTAATTAAGTCGGGATGTTTGCTCTTTTTTGGAAGAGGCTGGTGAGGGGGGAGGGAAGTGCTTGAGAGTGAGCGTTTAGAAAACCTTCTAAGATACGGGTCATGCGTGTTCCTTCTTCTGTGCACCGGTTAGAAGCGTGTTCACTCTGTGGGTCCTTGTGATTTATGTGCTTTCCTGTGTATCAGCTGAAAGTGACTTCATTTAAAGTTAATTTTAAAGGAAAAGTAAACAATCCTCAATACAATGTGTAAAAATTCTTCATTTACCATGGTTTAGTATCAGAGTAAAGAAGGAAAATGAGAAAATTTACTATTAAGCATTTACAGTCTATCATTTGGTCTAATCCACAAAGCAACATGAAGACAAGCATTAACTCTACTTTACAAGGATTTGAAATAACTTGCCCAAGACTATTTGACTAATAAATAGAAGAGGTGGGATTCTACTTATAATCTGGTTGACTCCCAACTTTTATTTCCACAATATACAAAACACCATGGTCTCAAAGGAAGTGTCAGTTTACACTGACTTACCAATCAAAATATCTATGTGGATATGTTCCTTTTGATCTCTCCAGAGGGTTGAAAAAGAATGGACCCAACTTAAGATTAACAGATGCCCAATGAATATTTTATTTTTAACTGAATCTGCACAAACACAGATAAGTAAACATTGTTTTAATTGTGAAGCTGTAGCAACTTAAATCAGCCCTGTGGATTGATAGTTCTCCTGGCATTTCTAGTCTAGGAACATAGGTACTCAATAAATACACACTAACAGACTACATCTCACCATTTTTTTTCAGTATCTTTATCACATTTAGCTGAAGACTAAACATGATTTACTCCTTGATACAAATGCTACCTAACGACTTCTTTCTCCAGTGGAATAAATAAGTGCTACTTTGAGAGAGATGATTAACATAAAGGGGGTTCAGACACAGTGAAATAACTAGATAAATTAATATTATAGAAACTGCAATGTACTATGTAACTTTCTCACCACTCAGTATAGAGAACACAGGTTAGCATTTTGCCAGCGCATTTGCTGCTAAGGCAAGACAGATTTCACACATGCATATATATGTTTAAGTGTGTGCGTGCTAAAAAGGCCTTAGGAAAATTAGTTATTTCCCTGCTGCTGCTGCTGCTGCTAAGTTGCTTCAGTCATGTCCGACTCTGTGTGATCCCATAGACGGCAGCCGACCGGGCTCCCCTGTTCCTGGGATTCTCCAGGCAAGAACACTGGAGTGGGTTACCATTTCCTTCTCCAGTGCATAAAAGTGAAAAGTGAAAGTGAAGTCGCTCAGTGGTGTCCGACTCCTGGCCAAAATATGCACCCAACTCATATGTAAAAAGCTTCCCCGAATTCTCCTAATGTTCAGTAACAAAAAAGGTAGAAATTTATAAAGATTGATTTTAAATAATAATAGTATTCTTCATCAGAATTCTGTCATATGTCAATGAAAACTATTTTTTAACAAATTATCCCCAAAAGAAAGCACCCTCTAACAGTGCTTCATTTCATATATTTTATTGAAGAAGAGTTGGAAACTGAAGTCCATATATTACATAAGCAATAAAGAATTACTTTTTAAGTACTAATAGCATTTGGAAATTATAGCTTGCCTTAACTCCAGTAGAACATACACACTGCATTTAAATGTCTAATTTAGGTTGTTCTGTTATTTGTTCATATATCAACAAAATTATGCATTTTCCTCCAAACACCAAAATTATGTTTGATCTAACATAAATAAATTACTTGAGTTTATTATATATGATAGGTACTTATAAAGATTTTTAAATTAGAGTTTTTTTCTTTTTAATGTTCAGCTATACAATATACAAGTCTATGGAAAAAGGCAGGTAATCCCAGTATTGTGTTATACACAATATTTAATAAGCTTTTAAAATTAAAATACAAGAATGCCTATCAAATACTTTTCTTCATTCATAGTATCAGAGGCCTCTCAGTGGGCTACTTGCTCTTCACCATAAGGATCAGATCAAAAGTTAAACAGCTCCTATCAGATTCTCATTCATTAATAATAATTTACGAAGCTGTACCTCTCATACAATTCATGGCAAGAATGCTGGCAGGAGGAGAAGGGGATGACAGAGGATGAGATGGTTGGATGGCATCACCGAATCATGGATATGAGTTTGAGCAAGCTCCAGGAGATGGTGCAGGACAGGGAAGCCTGGTGGGCTGCAATCTATGGGATCGCAAAGAGTCAGACACGACTGAGCGACTGAACAATAACAAAGCTGTACTAGACGCAGAGACAAAAGATGAAGAGACTCGATTCTCTCGGAAAGATTTTGCCATCCTAAGCCAATATCCGACCTGGTCTACTTTCCAAGCCTTACTTCCCGAGGTTTTCACCTTAAGTTTCCCGCTCAGAACATCTCATGATTCCACCACTACTTTCTTACGGTCACTACATACCACCTCCATGCTTAACAAACGCAGCCTCTCTTTTCCAGGTCTCACATTTGATCTAGATTCAGCTTGAAACGGAGAAGTCTCTGAATTACATGAGTGCTTCAAAGATTACCAACCACAAGACTTTGGAGGCTTACAAATGTTCTCAGTTTAAAAGTGAGAAAACCAAAACTAAGTATAGAAAGGCCAGGGCGACCTGCCCTTAAAGACACATCTAGTTATTTAGAAGTAAAGCCAAACTGCTACTGCTGCTCTGATAAATCGCTTCAGTCGTGTCCGACTCTGCGCGACCCCATAAGATGGCAGTCCACCAGGCTCCGCCGTCCCTGCGATTCTCCAGGCAAGAACACTGGAGTGGGTTGCCATTTCCTTCTCCAATGCATGAAAGTGAAAGTGAAGTCACTGAATCGTGTCCAACTTTCAGCGACCCCATGGACTGCAGCCTACCAGGCTCCTCCGTCCATGGGATTTTCTAGGCAAGAATACTGGAGTGGGGTGCCATTGCCTTCTCCTAGAACACAGGTTTTCTAATCACTCATTATTTTACACTGGTCATTCATTCCACTGATCATGTCTGCCTTAGTTTTCTGGAATTGTGTTTTTCCTTGGTTAACCAATTACTTCTCTTTATTTGTGTAGATATAGTCTAAATTGGCATCCATGGACGGGGTCCCACAGGGGTCCCTGTACCTCCTATAAATGTATATAAAATTCTGAATATGCACATGTACTTTTTTTCTGGGGATAAGATTCATATCTTTTGTCAAATCAGGAATCTCCAAAGAATAAGACCCATAGGGCTATATCAAGTACATATGACATATATAACAAGTTTATGCTGCTGTAAAATATAGATTCAAAGATAATATGCTTATTCATACATAACAGAGGAATGATGGTTATATAGCAAAGTTAGCAATATTTAAGGTTCTATTATGCTTGGTATCACTACTACAGGGACCCAACTAAGCTGAACCACCTGATCCACTACAGACAAGCCTCACATAGAATGAAGTGAAGTGAAAGTCACTCAGTCACATCCAACTCTTTGTGACCCCATGAACTACAGTCCATGGAAGTCTCCAGGCTAGAATACTGGAGTGGGCAGCCTTTCCCTTCTCCAGGGGATCTTCCCAACCCAGGGATCGAACCTAGGTCTCCCACATTGCAGGCGGACTCTTTACTAGCTGAGCCACAGGGGAAGCCCTCACATAGAACACTTATCTGTGAAATACTGCTCTCAAGCCCTTTTTCTTTTTCATCTTCCATTATAAAACTAAATATACATCTCAATATTCAAAAATTGGGGGAGAAATCACAACATAAGCAAATCACATTAAAAACAGATTTCCTCTAATGTACATATCTGAAGAAATATCAGCTAAATTTTATGAAATGCTGGTTGTGGGCTAGAACTGGGCTAAAGGTTTAAGAAACTCAATTTTTCCTTACAACTTCAAGATGTAGGCACTACTAACAAGACCGGATTTCAGATGAGAGAGCGGACTCAAAAAGACCACCAGACACCCTGGGCTCCTCACGGACAAACTGAAGGGAGCAGAATCTGATCCCCTCTGACACCAAAGACTTGCTCTTAAACATTCTTATAATGCTTCGATAAAATATTAATATATGTAATTTTGCAAAGGGAAAATAGCTGAAAATACAACTAATAGGAGCTACTCTTGAGTGACGGCCAAGCAGCAGGACAGGCATGAGGAGACACCACTTGAAGCTCCAGCTCATCATGTTAAACTTACCCTCTCAAAAAAGTCTCTGCCACTGCCTTTTTCTTTCCCTAGGATTACTGACCTAACTCCTTAATCAAAGAACCTTTCTACATCATGTCAAAGATCAGCTCTTAAACTGAGATCCTTCTCTCATTATCTTAGCTCTTTAAACACTTCATTTTAAAATTCTGATTCGCTGACATGTTCTAATCCCCAAGAGAATTTCCAAATGTGTTTTCTAAATTCCTACTTTATTGCACACATTGAGCTGTCACCTAAAAAAGAACCACCACGACAACTATCAGGGTTAGCCAGCTTCAGCAATAAGAAAGCCTACAACACCAGGAAAACTCCCAATTTAATAGCAATTTTCTTCTATGAAACTCTTAATTCTCTCTGTCCATAATGCTTCCATACACCTAATCATGTGTCCCCACTTGAAGAACCATGCAGCATGATCTGTCCAAAATCAGAGCAGTAATGATATAAGCAATATTACCTTACATAGAACTGTTAGCTTCCAAGTCTTTTAAAAACTAATATAAAACAAACTAATTTATTCACTCAGCAAATATGAGCACCTTGTTTATGTCAGCACCATTCTGTTCTACACTTACTACCCTTACAATTCTATTTGTTTGAAAGGATAGTACATTTAACAGAGCATGACACTTCATGTTACCATGAGCTTCAAAAATCAGAATACTAAGGCCAAAATTCAAGTCTTCCATGTTTTGAATCTAGTAATTCTTACTGACATCCTCAGACAAGCTTTCTTGGGGCATCTTCTTAGTCACCTACTTAAAATGGATAGCAGCCTTGCATACTTAAAAAGAACCACCAATACTCAAAAAGTTTTTTTAACAAAGACCTTCTTACATGACTAAAAATTTCATCAACCGGACCTCAAAAATAAGGCTTTTCTCTCTGTATTCATTCACAGAGTATATACCTCCATACAAGCAATCCTACTTTTTAGACCAACACACATTCCCAAAGACTGGCAGAGAGAATCCTGCAAATCCTGACTGCCCATATGATCCGGAAAAGAGTACATTTGTGAATGAATTACTATTCAGCATCTGTCAAAAGCCTAAATGACACAACTGATATACGAGGGTATCGTCTGAAAGATAAATTAACTAAACTCTAGTGAATCAAATCACCAGAATGTCTATGTCTACATTACCAAAGCTTTTCCATTATGCCTGAGGCCTTTATTCACTTTCTCTAAAATGGCATGTGAGAAATATTTCTCCATCATTTGTAAAATGTTTTCTCCACATATCGTTAATGTCATTTTACATAAGAATTCAGATGCGTATTCATCATACAAGAGAAAAGTCTGCTTTCTCCTGCTTAACTGGTATACTTCCTTTCATTAATCAATATCAACTACAATTAGTCCTGCTTCCTCTTTTTCTCTAATATTTAAAAAACGAAAACCTTTAGTAACATGCAGACCCTAATTATCCTTGTCCTAAGCTTCTCTTCTAATTCTCTCCAGCTCCCTCCACTCTACCCCTCCTTCAACCTTCACCATTATTTTCACTGTCCTCTCAAACATCTATTCTAAGACCACCTCAAACCCTTTCTCAAAGTAGACAAATAATAAAGCACATACACCCACTCGGCTTTGAAAATGAGCTGAACGCTGGAATATCCAAAATGCAGAGTACAAGGACAAGTCACTCAGCTCCAACTTAATATTTACACCAAGTTAAACACGGACCTGAGCGGTACCTTCCTTTGCCATCCAACAGAGCTCCATGATGGACCAAATGAATGAATGCAGTTACTTGCCAAACGCTGGTAGGAACTGAGATCATAAAAATGAGTAAATCCTGGGTTTCAAGAAAATTAAAGTCTTCTATAGACAAACAGTTCCTATTTGTAATACCAGAGAAGGCAATGGCACCCCACTCCAGTACTCTTGCCTGGAAAATACCATGGACGGAGGAGCCTAGTAGGCTGCAGTTCATGGGGTCGCTAAGGGTCGGACACGACTGAGCAACTTCACTTAATACAGTATGAACACCTGAACAACCCTGAGAAAACTCAGCAGTAAGTTCTCAGTCAAACGTGCTGATGATCAAGAAACAACTGGGCCGCTTCTGGGGAGATATTCCAAAGAAGTAGAAGCTGGGGTTCCAACAGTTATTTGTTCACATTTGTACAACTATGTTTTGTTATTTTCGCTATTTGTTCATAGGAGCATCGCTCACAAGGCCAAAAGATACAAACAACCCAAGAGTCCATGGGGGGATTAATGGATAAGCAGACACATACCTACATATATCCCCGTGAGCAGGAGATTCACAGAGACAGAACAGAAAATGGTGGTGGCCTGGGCCTGGGAGGAGGGTGGAATGGGGAGTTAGTGTTTAATGGGTACAGAGTTTCAGTTGAGGAAGATGAAAAAGTTCTGGAGATGCACAGTGGTGATGGGAGCAAAACAATGTGAATGTACTTAATGCCACAGAACTGTACAATCAAAAACGGTTAAAACGGTATGTTTTGCTGTATTTTACAACGAAAAAAAAAGGGTAGGGGGAGAATCTTACTCAGATAATCAAAGGCCCCCTGAACGTTTAAGACAAGAGTTTCATCCTTTTAACAAGTACTAATTAAGGGCTTACTTGCAACCTTTGCAGGTTGTTCCCCTAAAATTCACTTGGAACAGCAGTATAATGTCGGTAAAAGAGCCCACATGCAAAGATTTAGAAGTCAAGCCATAACTCAGTCGCTTCTAGATTCACAACTCTCTGAGTCTTAGCTTCCTTGCACGTACACACAGTAAGACAATATTAAATCTGTCTCAGGGTCACAGTGAGGATTAAATAAGAACATAGATAAAAGAACCTGAAATATCTTGGCATATATTACCAGAAACTTATTATTAATAAATGTTTCCCTTTGCTCTTTAGCCACAAGTAATGACCACAGGATGCTAAGGTCACAAGTGAGAGAATGTCAAAGAAATACCTACTTTCTCAAACGAAACCAGCATCTCATACATCAGTGGCAGGGTATAAATCTCTCAATGTCAAAAAGTCACCCTTCCTCAAAGGTAGCACTACACTAAAAGTACAACCCTCTATATATACTGCCACAAGATCACTATCAGATAAGAAGCATTTGAGCCACATCAAAATAAAATGTTTTCTAAAACCAAGCCAATAAAATCCAGAAACGGCAAAACCACCACACTTTACAACTCATTCACAGTGCCACAGGTATAACATAGTAGACAGAACTTAACGTTTAATGATGAGATGACAGCATAAAAGGTAAAGCAAACCCTTATTACAATAATTGAAGGTCTTTTCTCCCCAAATTAAATGTGTACATCTTTTCTTAAAACAGCATTTTGATGTCCTGAATCAACGTTCACAGAGATCGTATTAAAAGCACTCTTTGTCGTGTTTCTAAACTACAGTATTACAAAATAAGTCCCACAATGAAAATTTGCAAAATTATAGGTAAGTATATACAGCATATATTACATGTAATATGATTTGCCACAGAGAGCTACTAACAAGTTTTGCAAAATAAACTGATTATGCCCACCTAATTCCAAAGATATTAATACTAAAATTACCATTCACTAACACCCTTATTCAGAATCTTGTACCATCTTCCATCCTCTAATAAATTATTGGAGCCCTTGGCTAAAATGGATATTTAGAAAATCTAATGTTTATACCAATTTATTTTCAATGTAGTTAACCTTTACTAACACACATTCTTTTTTTTTTTTTTTCTTTCCCCCTTCCAGTTACTTAATTCCTAATCTGCCCTTTTCTATTCACTGAGTCTGCTGCACTTGAAAACCAAGCAACAGGAAGAGAACTGAACATCAGGATTGTGAAGATCCAGAAAAATTCAAGGGGCTTCCCTGGTGGCTCAGAGATACTCTGCCTGCAATGCAGGAGATCGGGGTTCAATCCCTGGGTTGGGAAGACGCCCTGGAGGAGGGCATGGCAACCCGCTCCAGAATTCTTGCCTGGAGAATCCCATGGACAGAGAGAGAAGCCTGACAGACTACAATCCTCAGCACAAGAGTTGAACACGACTGAAGCGACTAAGCAGCAGCAGCAGCAAAATCCAAAGCACCAAAAAAAGCGAAGACTTCAAATTAAAACTCTTTCACCAGCTGCACATTTGTAAATCGTGATAGTCACCTCAACACTTAAGACTGATCATCTGGGTAAATAAGGTGTCTCAGTAAGCATGACTTTCTCCACAAAAGCATGGACTGAACACTCTATAGAAAATACTCCCCGCTCATCTGTCTTTGCAAATCTTCAGGCCATTAAAAAGACACATTAAGTGGTCTGTTAGCTCTACACTGCGGGCAAAGCCCTGGAGGAACTCAGCTTTTCTGGAAAGTCTACCCCCACCCCC
>SJYV01055878.1:30-26228 GCA_006410875.1 Neotragus pygmaeus
GACCATGATCCTTGGATAGAAAATTTCAACTTCATAAAGATGTCAGTACTCCCTAAGCTACTTTATAAATTAAAACATAATCTCAATAAAAATACCACCAAGTGTTTCATCTGGAAATTAGACAAACTTATTATGAAGCTCATATGGCAGAATAAACAAGCAAAACAGCCAGGAAAACTCTAAAAAGGAAAAACTAATCCCTCCAGATATCAAAACAAATTTCAAGCCACTAAAATTAAGATAGTTTTGTAATGGCATATTAATTGACAATCAAACCAATGGAACAAAACAAGAAATCCAGGAGGAAACCCAAATGCACATAAGAGTTTAGTAGTATCTGCTAAAGACAGCATCTCAAACCAGTGAAGAAAGAGCAAGAGCCTTTAATAAGTAGTATTACAATAAATGGCTGGCCATTGGAAAAAATATAAAATTCGATCCTTCCTCAAACCAAATGCCAAGATAAATTCCAAATGGATCAGACTCTTAGATGGTTTTTTTAAAAAAAGGTGAAACCATATATTTTTCTAGAAGAAAACATTAATGAATTCCTCATAAATTGAGAGTGGGGCAAACTTCCTAACTCTGACTCAGAATCTAAAGTAATACACTGTAGGACTGATAATTAGCACTATATAAAGATGCAAAACTTTACAGCAATAATGCAACATATGTAAAAGCCAGGCACATGACAAACCGGGAAAAACATTTCTGTAACTTGTACCACAGACACTGGGATATTCTGAGCTCATGAAAGGAGAAAACAAATTCAAAGTATACTGAAATATTATTTCTTATGATCAGATTGACGAAAACCCCAAAACTCTGGCAGCAAGACTTAAAAGAAAAGGGTCAGGCATGAAATGAAAACTTCAGTGAATGACCCTTGTTATATAGTTCTGATTTTGGAACCATGTACATGGTTTTCATAGTTAAAAACACAAAATTAAATTTTAAAAGGCAATTCTTAAAATTTAAAACAAAAATCAGTCTGATTATCAAGTTGGTGGCATAACCACATAGAGAAAATAATTATATCAAGAGACTTTGGGACAGTGTTTTGACTATTCATCTCAAATAGTGTATATTCGAAGGACAAAAGAAGCCACAGAGAAAACGAAAACATTCAGCAATCTAATGGTCAGTACAGATAACAGCATTGCGACTTGCCTGGTTAATAACGTGATCGGAGAAATCCAGAGTGAATGAACAGCCCCAAAGCCCCAGAGCATGGCCCACTGAGTGTTAATGACTGATGCTCAAGTAGAAAGGTGAGAGGTGAGCAGAGACAGTGCTAAGAGTTGAGCCTTGAGACAGGCACAGCCAGGGTTTGAGGGCAGCCCAAGCCATGCCAAGGAACAGTACAGAGGAGTTTTAGCCTGGAGAGTAACACGTTCAGATCTGTGATTTATAAAGATCATGAGCAACAGTGTACAAATAGACTGGAGAGAAACAAAGCTGGGAAGTTGGCTGGCCAGCTAGAAGATGTTGTGGCAGTAATTCAAGACAAGAGATTACAGCAGCCTTGGCCAAAAGAGAAAGGGGGCTTCAAAGGGCTTGTAGTCTAAACGAGTGGGTGCCATTTGTGGATGGGGAGTAGGAGATGGAGAGTTGAAGAGAAGGGGAAGAACCCTGGCCGACTCAAGTTGAAGAGAAGGAGAGGAACCCTGGCCGATTCCCAGGTTTCTACCTCCGGCAATGCTGTGGTGCCATCCACGGAGACGAGGAACCCAAGAGAAGTGGCAGATGAAAGAAAAAAGGCAAGGTCACTGCTGCTGGAGCCCCTCGTTGGGGCAGGGAGCTAAGGAAGTCAAGAAGAAAGACCCAACTGTCAGGCCACAGTCCTAGAAAGATGGGAAACAGGTGAAACTGGAGAGTTAGATTACCTGCAGTAAAATTTTCTCAAAGTCAGAAACAGAACCATATACTGTTCACTTATGATTTTATATTTTTTAAAAAGTCAACCAACCAGTATTTGGAGCCTAAAAAGCTATTTAGCCTTGTGATCCTTTGTTTCTAATCTCCCTCAACACTCCTGAGTCGAGCCTGGCCAGCTGCAGTCCATGGGGTCGCAAAGAGTCATCATGACTGAGCATGTACACACAGAACATAAAGATGTAAAAGATGTTTCCTTCTTCCCTGTTCCTCACCCCGCTTTGGGTACTAATAAAACCAGAAAACATGTCTACAAGTTGACTTTTTCAGAGGCCCTAACAGTAGCTAAAGTCTGAGAAGAGTCTGGTTTCAAAGCAGCAGCTCTGCTGTCAGAGGGGCCCCAGGACAAATGCAGGGCGGCGCCCGCTCCCCCTGTGCTGCCTCTCTGAGTCTACCCTTCTCCTCCTCTCTCCCCTTTCTCCCTGCTTTCTAACCCTGAGGAACTGACTCCATAAGCAGAAAGTTGATGCCTAAAGCCAAAGCACTGGGCTTCTATGCTCTTCCCTTCACCTGTCGGAAGAAACGACTGTTTTATCTGCTTATCGGGCAGCCGAGACCACATGTCCCCACTCACCAGGCTCGCGTGAAGCAATGGCAAGGATCGCTAAAGCACCTCTGAAGCACTTCGTTGGGTAAAGGCTTCTGCACAAACACTCAACTATGTTCAACCGGTTCAGACAGCAAACAAAGCCAGAAAAGATACTTTTCCATCTTTGAGGTCAAGGGCAAAGAAAAACAGAAAGTACTGGTTTTAGGGGGATTCTCCTCACTGTTTCAGTTCAGTGGTGGATTGTGCGTTCATTGTTGGCTCTGTACTTTGGAGGGTTCTAGGACCCACCCCTCTGAGATCTGACTAAAGTACAAGCATACCTCATTTTATTGTGGTTCAAAGAGAGTGCATATTTTACAAATTGAAGGTTTGTGGCAATCACGTATTGTCAGATGATGGTTAGCATTTTTTAACAACAAAGTTTTTAAAAAATTAAGGTATGTACATTGTTTTTTTTTAGACATAATGCTATTACACACTTAACAGACTAGTATAGTGTGAACATAGCTTTTACATGTCATGTTTGAGAAATTAAGAAATCAAAATTAAGAAATTGAAAAATCAAACAATTTATGTGACTCACTTTATTGCAATGATCTAGAACTGAACCTGCCGTATCTCTACGCTATGCCTGTAATGGGCTCTTTTCCCAGAATCAAAAATGGCATTTACACAAGTCTGCAGGCAAATTTCAAGGCTTCATAGGTCCCCTGCAACCTGACCATCTACCCTAGATTAACAAGTTGATGTGGATCAGCAGTAACATATTTATCTATGGAAATGAAATACCTGATGTCATGATTTTGAGGATATGCAGTTAAATAACATCATCAGGGCCATGTTAGGAAAGAGAGCTTTCTTTCCCTACCCTTCTCTCCCTTGAGAGCTGTAGGAGTCTTAAAACTGTACTCTGTATGAATGAAATACCACACCCTCTGCACGACTTAAAGGAAGTGACAACCTCATCTCTGAATTTAAATGCCCTTAATATTTAATTCTTTCCTCTCTGTGGTTAGAGCTTGCTTTCTCCACATTATTAGGATGATGGCTTTAGAAGGCAGGCTATTGGAGATCCAGAAAACCACATATCCCAATTCAATTTCCTTGTGAAAATCAAAGAGCTCATGCTCTTGAAGAGTTGAAAGAGGCTGCAGGGTCACCGCCTCCCCCCAGGGTGCTGGCACAGGCAGTACTCCAGAAGGGTAATGTAAATACTCAGTATGAGGCAACAGGGCACACCAATTTGTTTTTCAATCTATTTTATTTCAGTTCAAAGCATCTTTGCAGACAGATGGTCCAAGAAAACA
This sequence comes from Neotragus pygmaeus, assembly GCA_006410875.1. Lineage (NCBI taxonomy): Eukaryota > Metazoa > Chordata > Mammalia > Artiodactyla > Bovidae > Neotragus > Neotragus pygmaeus. The sequence goes on from SJYV01055878.1 coordinate 3,823, forward strand.
AGCCACACTTTGGTTATATTCAGTCTTCCTCAATCTCCAAAAGCAGGTGAGCATTGCCCAAGTGTGCGTGTTTCCCTGCACTGCCTGTCTGCAATGATGCTTTGAACTGAAATAAAATAGATTGAAAAACAAATTGGTATGCCCTGGCTTTTCCTGCAGTTTTATATTATCCTTCAAATAGTGTTACCACCTACTCTTTACTGAAACCCAACGGACCCAAATCACAGAGTAAAACTGCAAGTGTTTAAACGCGAAGGTTCCACCCAAACCTAAAACAGCAGTTTAATTTAGGCTTGCTGGTTAGCACTGCATTAACATGCCACTCTGCTGCGTTCCCTGCTCCATTTGCTGGGCTGGATCACATCTTCTGGGGACTTATGCAGTATGCTTACTGGAGAGTTTACAAGTACAACTCGACATTGTTGATCTTCCTATATACTCTGCTCGATTTATTATTGCCTCTGTAAATTTTCACGTTTATGAGCCCAAACATCATCATGTGTCTTTACCTGTGCAAAAAGTCTACCTGCTTTAAAGCATTCAACATTCTGCTTATAGTATGCAACATTATTTTGAAAACTTTTAGAGGAAACCCCAAATCATTTGCAAACAAATTCTAAAATTACTACCAACTAGAAGAAGCCTGTCATTTTCTTAGAATGAAGGAATGCAAATATTTTCAAGTTTAAAACACCAAAATGATGAAATACACTCTACAGATACTTGTGCAATTTTATTTAAAAAATTAAATCCCTCTTAACATAAACATTAAGAAAAAAATGAGACCTGTCCTCTCCCCCAAAGATAAAAACATACACACATACACCCATGCACAAACCCTCAAATTCAACTGCAACGCACTTCTGAATTTTTGTTATTATTTAGCACTTTGAATGAGCTTCTCTGGTGGCTCAGACCATAAAGAATCCGCCTGCAATGCAGGAAACCAGGTTTGATCCCTGGGTAGGGAAGATCCCCTGGAGAAGGGAATGGCTAACCACTCCAGTATTCTTGCCTGGAGAATTCCATGGATAGAAGGGCCAGTGGAGTACAGCCCATGAGGTTACAAAGAGTTGGACAGGACTGAGCCACTAACACTTTCACTTTCCAGTATTTTAAGTAAGTTTCCATTTGGGGACAAACTTGACTACTCTAACTGGAATTCAGCAACATGTGTAACAAAAAGCACACAAGAGTCCTCTGGTACCATTATCCATTATCCACATGTATCAGATAAGATGATGACTTGTAACTGGCCCAAGAGATGTCCCTTTTTCAGCAATAAAGCTGGGAACAGGGCCAGGACTCAGAGCACAGGACTGCGAAACACAGCACAGTCACTGACTTCTTTCTGCCCTGTACTCTCCAGTTGTTGCCATCTCACAGTGCTGGAACTGCTGAAAAGTTCTTCCTCTCAACTCCTTCCCCCTTCCGTTCTTCTGAACTGGATCCTGGTCACTGCACGAGTTTCAGCCTAAACTACCCAAAAGAGACACCTCTGGTCACAGGCGGTCTCCCAAGCCAGCACTGCTTTGCTTGCTTTACAGCAGCTGCCACAGCCTGGAATAACTTGGCTATTCCTTCACTGTGTTAAGTCCATGTTTCATCCTGGTAATCCCAGTCCCAGTGCTGTCTGGTAAACAGCAGACACTCAAATATTTGCTCGATGAATGACCTGCATTTATTTAATATTTACTAAATGCCAGGTTGTGGGCATTGGCTAGGAGCTGATGTCAAAACAAGCAAGGTTTGGTACCTGCCCTTGAAGGCCTCCCAAGTAGTAGGAAAGATAATAAACAGATGGGTAATGCAGGGTGGTTAGTGTCATCAGTTTAGTTTCAGATCCCAGCTCCCTTAGCCATTAGCTATGTAATCTTGGACATCTCTTCTGACTGTTTCCTCATCTTTAAAATAGGACTATTAATACAACCTATGCCATAGTGTTGGTGTAAGGAGTACATGATAGGCTATGGAAATAAAGCACATAATACAGTCCTTGGCACAATAAAATTTAACTACAAATTTTACTATAAAGATGCTATGACAGCTGTATATGAAATTATCTTTGATTACCTGTATGCCATCTGTCCAAGCCTCTACAGAATTTACTTCCACGGAAGGGCAGAGATGACATTCATTTTGTTCACCATTGTATTTCTATTTCCAGGAGTCTGAACCATTGCTAGTGTCTTGTAGGCACTCCACAAATACTGAATGCTTAACAGATGCATGCATACAAGCATGCGGTACTCTGAATCTACTTGTTAGCTAAACTAGTGATGAATAATTGGGTTTGGGAACAACTGCTATAAAAGAACAAAGTGTAAATTAGAAAGTAGGGGTGCAGCAGAAGTTTGATGATTTAGCCAAGTAAGAGGAAATTTTCATTTTGCGGTTGTAATTAAAATCCACAAACCATACAAAGATTTGGCTTCCATTCCAAGGAAGAACCAATACTGTCAGGTTGACAGATCTAAAAGAATAAAATCCCAACAGAATGACATGGGTCCCCAGGCAGGTGGCTCCCAGGAGCAACTTGCCAGACCTGTAATTTATTAGGCTCTAAAACAGCTTAACCTCTCAGAACCTGGGCTTTCAATTCAGGCAAAACGGACACATGGACGGACAAAAGTTGCTGGCACAAAGGTGCTGTGCATTAATATAAATAAGCATCTGGCTTGCTGCAGGTGCTCAGTAGATGGTACTGTTATTCTAAGGAGGGGAAACAATTCCATTTAGAATAATAAACCAATAAAACCAGAAGTAATGGAAGCCAGAGTGTGTGGTTAACTACAGAGCTCTAGGGTACACAGGGCAGTTGTAACTCGAGTTTCCACTCGCGTGAGAAGGGGCCTGAGGAGTCCATGAAGCCTGAAGGACACGCTGACCCAGCCTACTTGTGTCTACAGCTGGGCCTGCCACACTGCTGCGAAGGCCAAAGACAGCGTCGGCTTTGGGGATCAAAGCATCTGAGCCATCAGATTTAAGTCTTGCAACTACTCAAATTCGCTCTTGCACGAGGAAAGCGGCCATGCACAAATATAGAAACCACGAACACGGATGTATGCCAAGAAAACTTCACTGATGGTCATTGGAATTTGATTTCCTGTTAACTGTCACAAGTTATGCGAAATACTTTCTCCTTCAACCAGTGGGGGGAAAAAAAAAAGTAAAACCTTCTTAGCTCCCGGCAGGAAAAAAAAAGNTGCAGTGATGTTGAGTTTTAAGCCAACTTTTTCACTCTCCTCTTTCACTTTCATCAAGAGGCTCTTTAGTTCTTCTTCGCTTTCTGCCATAAGGGTGGTGTCATCTGCATATCTGAGATTACTGCTATTTCTCCTGGCAATCTTGATTCCAGCTTGTGCTTCATCCAGCCTAGTGTTTCTCATGATGTATTTTGCATATAAGTTAAATAAGCAGGGTGACAATATACAGCCTTGACGTACTCCTTTTCCTATTTGGAACCAGTCTGTTGTTCCAGGTCCAGTTCTCATTGTTGCTTCCTGACCTGAATACAGATTTCTCAAGAGGCAGGTCAGGCAGTATGGTATTCCCATCTCTTTCAGAATTTTCCACAGTTTGTGGTGATCCACACAGTCAAAGGCTTGTCCATGGTTAAATAATAAATGTTAACTCTCAAAATGATTGTTGCTACTTTCAAGGTAAATCCAGAAGACTTCCACTTCCCATTACAATGGAGTAAGAGGGGCTAAACATACCTGCCTATCTTAAGTAACTTGTAATTCAGGTAAAGTATATGATAGGACAGGTTACCGATATGGAGAATAGGCAGCACAGGAAAGTGATCCTTGAAATAAAGAAAACAAAGGAGGTGAGCACTACAGTTTCCCTGACTGTCTGGACAGTGTTTCCAGGCCCAGCATAGGAAAGGGGGCTCAAGCAGAGCCCAGAAGTCTCCCTGGGCAGAGGAGACAGTTGAGGTAGGTTGAGAGGGCTAGTATTTGCAGGAAAGAGAGGAGAGAGCTACAGAGAGAGAGAGAGACAGGGAGCTTCAGAGGGTCCCCTTGAGGTTTTAGCTGATCAGCACATGCATATGAGTAAACTATCCAAGACTACAGTGAAGAAAGCAACTGGAAAGCAACTGGTAGAACAATTCACCTGGAGTAGTTCTAGCCAACCGAAGCCATAAAACTTCATGAAACACAGAGGAACGAGGCTGAGTATTCAGAGGATATTACCTAGTAGTTGAGGTAAATTCACCCTGGGTTGAAGGCTGATCTGGTCCTGGCCAAAATCAATCAATAAATAAAGCAAGTCTCACAAAATCAAAGTATTTTCAAGCAATTTGACTGCAACCAAGAACAAAGATCAAAAATATTTAAAGGAATAAAAAAAAATGTCTAGCACTCAACAAAGCAAAATTTGCAACAGCCAATGGCCAAATAAAAATTACCAAGTGCACAAAAAAGTAGACTCACACAAACCATAAAGAGAAGAAAAATCAATTAGAAACAGGTCCAGAAATGGCATCATTGATAGAATTAGTAGATAGTAAAGCTGAGTTTCTAATTTTGTTCCATAATTCAAGAAGTCAGAGGGAAACTTATTCCATACAAGATATTTTTCAATGCCCAAATAAAACTGGTGTTGGTGGTTTAGTTGCTAAATCAGTCCAACTCTTTTATAACCCCAAGGATTGTAGGCCACCAGGCTCCTCTGTATATGAGATTTCCCAGGCAAGAATACTGGAGTGAGTTCCCATTTCCTTCTCCAGAGAATCTTCTTAATCCAGGAATTGAAACCATGTCTCCTGCATTGGCAGGTAGATTCTTTACCACTGAGCCATCAGGGAAACCCAAACAGCCTCAGTAGAGTTCCCCAAAATGGATGATTGTGAAAAAAAAATCTGAATTAATATTGAGCAATTTTTTCCCAGTTGGATTTTAAAAAATCCACAAATGCACAAAATCAAGAATCTCAACAAAATGAAGCACAAAAAGCATGAACAAAACTATTCCAAGTCACATTATAATCAAATTATTTAAAATCAGTGATAAAGAAAACCTCTAAACAGCAGCCAAAGAAAAAAGACACCATACACAGGAATAGGAATGACAAGAACAGCAGACTTTTCCACAGAAACACTATAGGCCGGAAGTAAATGGAACAACACAGTTAGTCAACACCTGGGCTGAGATTCTACCCCAGAAGGCTGTGCTCAACAATATGCTCTTTTAATTACTCTCCAATGCCATCTCCCATTACAGAGCTAGCCAACTTATTATCCTGCATAAAAATGTTTTAAAAGCCCACCTCCAGGCCTATGCATTTACTGATATCTGCCTGGTGTTCTCTGCTGCAAATTCCACATGGCGAGGTCCTTCCCACCATCTAGGCCCCTACTCAAGTGTCACTTCATCCTACTGAGTTTTACATACCCCCACTCACCCACAGTCCCAGGCCCTCTTCTTGCACTTATTTCCTCATGCACATCATCACTGTCTGAAATCAATCTGCTATTGTTGACTCATGTATTAGCTACCCCCACTTCTGGAGTGTCCCAGCAAGATGAGACTCTTGCCTGTATTTTTTCATGGCTATATTCCTGATCACTAGAGCACTGCTTGACCCAGAGCAAGTACAAGATATCTATTAGTTGGATGAACAAATGAGTAAAATAATAAATGAATAAATTTGTATATCCCCAAACCAAATGGCAGCCCACTCCAGTGCTCTTGCCTGGAAAATTCCATGGACTGAGGAGCCTGGTAGGCTACAGTCCATGGGGTCTCAAAGAGTCGGACACGACTGAGCAACTTCACTTTCACTTTCACCTCGCACATGATGCTTTCCCATCAATGATAATTAAATGGACAAATGGACAGATGTTACAAGTACAAATACCTCAAAAGTTATCACAAATCAGGTATGAAGTTAATCTTTGATTTGTGCATGAAACAAGTTTTGCTGAGCTATTTGAAAGAGTCATTCAGATGGTTAAGGAGATGTTTCTCCTGTTTAACGGAGTGCATTGTTTTCTAGATATCGCCATTCATAAATTCACTGGCCTGAGAGGAACTTCAGGGGTCACCTAAGACCACAGTCTCTTTTAACAGGTGAGAAAACACACTAAGAGTGAAGGAAAAAACTCATTCAAGATCATACATTGAGTCACAAATAGATCCAGACAAGAAGTCAGCTCTCCTGATTTCTTTATAATTATTTCTGAAGCAGTCAGGAGGTGCTCTTATAATATGCTTGTGGGCACATAAATAAGCATGAGTTTTTTTCAAGGCATTCTAATTACCAAAAAAAAAAAAAAATTAAGAAACAATAATGGGGAAGCTTTAATTCTCATGACAGTCCTGGGAGGTGGATACCATTATTATCCCCACTTTAAAGATGAGGAAACTGAAGCCCAGGGAAGTGAAGTACTTTTTCCCATGTTTAAATAGGCTACAAATGGCAGAATTAAGGTTTAAACCCAGGCATTCTGGCAAGGTGTATCCAAAGTTTTTGATTTGGTAGATCCACTTCTAGGGCATTCTGCTAAGAAAAGAATTATGATGCAGAGAACAATACATTTAAAACTGCCTGACACTGTGTTTCTAAGAACACAGACCTGTTCTGACACAGACCAGAAATGATATGTCTCCACCAACCAAGAGCTATCTGCTCCTGGTCAGCTGATATGGCTGCTGTTAGTGTGGTTTGCCACCTGCTCTGAGATAAAGCATTTCAAGATGCAGCATCTTGTCTTTTTCGGGGCCAAGACCAAAGACCTTTCTCCTTGGCCTCAGCACTGTTATCCCCCCAGCATGCAACCTCAGGATGACATGACGCTCTGAGCACTTTGCTCAACCCCAGCCTGGCACCTCTGTGCATCACTCATTCATTATAAGACTCTATTTGTGGAAAATTGACACGCAGATGGAGAAGAAAGGAAGAGTGGGGGCGGGGGGACACATTTCTTCAGCCTAAAAGGATCTGTTCTGTAGGCAGAAAATGGATGACAAAGGGAGAGCTGGGCAAGTGGCAAAAAGGCTTATGGAAATGTGGCAGTCTTGGTGCTTAATGGGGGGATGCCAGACATGAAGACACGGGGGCAAACCGCCTGTCTCCTCCTTCTCACTGCAACAGGGATGTGTATCAGGGATCCTGTAAACACTTCCCAGCAGGAGAGGCTTCTCTCCAAAGCTGGTTCCTTATTTCAAGACATTAAGGAGGTTCCTAATATGAGTTCTCTAAAATTTCTCCATTCTGTGCTTTCCACCGAATAATACATTTCTCTTACACATGTATTTTTTTCCCTCTTCCTTCCACTTTAAATGTCAAGTGTCTCTTCTCTAGAAGCACTGAACTGAGATAAAGATGATTAGGGGATATTTTTTGTCTCGTTTAAAGATAACCTGGAGCAAACGGGAGTAAGTGGACCTACTTGGAGGTTTCGCCTCGGTGCACTTCTCCCTCCTGGTTCCTGCCCTCCTGCCTTCCTACTGCCGCGAAGGCTGCCGTGGGAGCTCCCAGCATGGGGAGGGTTAGTGCACCCCCCAGGGCCTGCCTTCCAGATAGTGAATGCCCACATTAACTCTGATCAGAAGCAAATTACCGTGAGAGGCGCTGATTTCCTGGAAAACTGAAGTGAGGAGCCTGGTGGGCAAAATGTGGAAGGCCTTCCTGCCCTGGAATGAGACTCCAGTCCCAGCTCCTCTCTCACTGCGGCTGTCAGGGTGTGCTCGGGCAGCACCTTGGAAGTCACCCACGGGTCCCCTTACCCAATTGAGAGGGCACCACACTTTGAGTGGGTCAGCCAGGGGATGTAAAAATCAGCTGACAGGAGCTCAATAGGAACTTATTAACTTTTAATGCAGAGAAGCCAAGGCTGCTTAAATATTTAAAAGTACAATTCATCACTTGAAAGACCAATGAGGGCTGCAGAGAGATGCTGGTCTTCCGGGATCTTCATTACCAGGATTTTAGCTATCAGAGCCTCTTGCACTAAGTACTGATTCATAATAACACTTCTCATTTACTGAACATATATTATACGCCAGGCACTATGTGATGAATTTTATACACATGATGCCATTTCATCTCCACTGTAACTCTGAGAGGCAGACTATGCTCATTGTTTTAACAGATGAGAAAATACAGGTTCAGGGAGGCTGAGGAATATGCCCAAGGTGACAAGCAAGGAAATGGCAGGGTCAGAGTCTCCACTCATGTATGTTAGATGCTAAAACCCACACTTCTGACTTTTGTGTTCATCAGGGTGGAGCATCAGGTACAGTACCTGACCCACCACCACTGCTATAAACAAATGAAAACAGACAAGACATACGACACAGCTCTTTCAGGCATTGGAGAGTAGACAGTGAGGAGCTGTGATCTCTGAGAGAAGAGAGAAAAATGAGTTGAGCCCTAAAGCCCTGGAAGCCTTTTCCCCTATTTCCCAGGCCACGGCGTAAGATACGTAGAAGGGGTAATATAAGCGGAAAGGGGCCGTTTCAATGAGTTGCAGAGGCAGATCTGAGTTCGGGGAAACAGAGGCAACTAGAGACTACAGTGAGAATAGCAGAGAAGGAGTTACACAGAGAAAAGACTCCAGAAATCTGCACAGAGGGCCCATGAGTCTGCTGCTGAACTGTAAGTTCTGAAGACATAGGGTGAAAATCCACGGGGCCAGGCAAAGAATGTTCAAAGAGCACAGATCTCAGAGTCCACAGGGCTGGGCAACTTGAACCTGACCGAGTGAAGTAGAAATCCCCTCAATGAACATTTGGGGTAATAAATGAAGCCATTTACGGACAATGCCTTAGAAATGAAGTTAAATTAGCCCTCCAGCAAGTCTACTCTAGCCCTATCATAGCAACACTACAGAACAAACCCAAATGGATCAAGCTGACTTGCAAGGTGACCTTTTTTAACCACTTTCCAAAACAACTTCAATACTCCTTAAAGGAAGATAATGAAACCTAGAAACTCAAAAACATAACATCCAAAATGTTCAGCATACAATCAAATACATTATATTATATATAATAACTGTATGGAAAATAGTACATTCTCCCACTTGAGGGGGGAGGAAAAAACTGAAAAAACTAAACGGGGAGAAAAATCTATTCATATCTATAGACAGATAGTTAATGTATATATACTGTATAGAATATTTATATATATGAAGTTGCTTTGTATAAAATACATTGTGAATTTTGTTGTTCAGTCACTAAGTTGTGTCCACCTCTTTGTGACCCCTTGGACTATAGCACTCCAGGCTTTCCTGTCCTTTACTATCTCTCAGAGTTTGCTCAAACTCATGTCCATTGAGTCAGTGATGGCATACAACCATCTCGTCCTCTGTCACCCTCTTCTCCTCCTGTGTTCAATCTTTTCTAACAGGATGTTTTCCAGTGAGTTGACTTTTCACATTAGATGGCCAAAGTATTGGAGCTTCAGCTTCAGCATCAGTCCTTCCAATGAATATTCAGATTTGATTTCCTTTAGGATGGACTGGTTTGACCTCCTTGCTGTCCGAGGGACTCTCAAGAGTCTTGTCCAGCACCACAGTTTAAAAGCATCAAGTCTTCCGTGCTGTTTGACTCTGCAACCCCATGAACTGTAGCCCACCAGGCTCCTCTTTCCATAGAATTCTCCAGGCAAGAATACTGCAGTGGGTAGCCATATCTTTCTCCAGAATATCTTCCCAATCCTGGGATTGAACCTGAATCTCCTACACTGCAAGCAGATTCTTTACTGTCTGAGCCACCAGGGAAGCCCAATATTGTGAGTGTGTGTGTGTGTGTGTGAACTTTATAAAGAATAAAGAATTTTTCACTGCCAGACCTGCTGTACAGGAAATGCTAACAAAAATTCTTCAGGTGGGACTTTCTTTTTTTTTTTTTTTTAATTTATTTATTTTTTAAATTTAACTTTACAATACTCTATTGGGTTTGCCATACATCGACACGAATCCCAGGTGGGACTTTCAGTTTTGCACATGAGGAGCAGGGAAGTCCCCACTCCACCCTGATAACAAGCTGAAAACTGAACACACTGGAAAAATCAACAATTCTTGGCTCTAATAGCCAAGAATGCAGGGCAAACCACTGCTTGCAAGATTGCAGAGAAAGATAAATACCAGTCATCACAGCTTACTTGAGCAGAGATTCAAGAGTGGAAACTAATGTAGGAACCTGTGCTGGGGTAGGAAGATCTGAACTGTAGTTGAGAATTGCTGGAGGCTCAGTATGAACAACACTGAGCATTAAGAACTACACAGAAACCCAGACATGAGGAGGCTCCCTCCAGGTTTTTACAGTGAATATTGGAGAAAAATTCCTTCATGCTTCCAGCAGAATAGGGGGAAAGAACCATTTTGAAATAGGTCAAAGCATTCTGTTCTTAATAAAGCCTGCCCTCTGGAGAAACTAGTTAACCCGAACCTAACCTGCAAGGGTATTATCACAATCTAACTGACTTAGGGGTATGGAAATATCCAACTCCAGCCCCATTCTAGCCATACCCCCCAACTAAGGAAGAGGAAAAAGACTGAAGAACACTCATAACATTGATAGTCCGGAGGCACAGGCTCACTAAAACATTAAGACCTAATCACAGTACTGTAGAACGCCTCCTCCACACCTCTCAATCACATTACTAAAGGTCTCTCTACTACAGTTTCTTTGACCCAATACCCCTGGTCAGACTAACAAGAAAAAATTACCAAACAGACTAAAAGGCAAAAGCACGGTTTGAAGAGAGAGAACAAGCATCAAAACCAGACATGGCGAGGAGCTGGAATTATCACACTGAGAACTTAAAATAACTATGATTAACATGCTAAGGGCTCTAATGGATAAAGTAGGCAGCATGCAAGAACAGATGAGCGATGTAAGCAGAGATATGGAAACTATGCTGCTGCTGCTGCTGTCGCTTTAGTCGTGTCCAACCCTGTGCAACCCCATAGATGGCAGCCCATCAGGCTCCCCCATCCCTGGGATTCTCCTGGAAACCATAAGAATGACAAAAATACTAGAGGTCAAAAACACGTAAGCAAAATGAAGGATGTCTTTGATAGGCTCGTAGTAGACTGGACATGGCTGAGGAAGGAAAATCATAACAAATGAAAACAAAGATTTACTAGATGTATGACGAGCACTGGAAACAGGATAGATGTGAATAAATATGAGACATTTTTGGAATTTTTGTTAAAAGGTAACCCTTTAAAGCTAAAATAATATCAATGTAGCACAGGATCTATAACACAGACAAGCAAGAACTTCAAACCTTTTGACAGCACAAAGGACGGGGTGGGAGAAGTACAAGTATTCTGTTGTAAGGTTCTTATATTACATGCAACATGGTATAACATTATTTGAAGAATCTCTGTACTATGTTAAAGTTGAATATTGTAAACCATAAAGAAACTTCTAAAAAAAAATACCAGAACAGAAATATAACTAATAATGCAACTGAGAATATAAAATAGAACATTAAAAGAAATGCATACTCTATTCAAAATGTAGCAGATAAAGAGGAATGTAGAACAAAAACTAATGACACAAATAGAAAAGAAATAGCACTAAAACAGAAAAACCTGATAGACTTAAATTTAACCATATTTTAGATTTTGTCAAGTGCAAATAGTATGAGTATTCAAATTAAAAAGCAGATATTTTCAGATTGGTGAAAAATAGAGTCTTAACTCTCTGCTGTTTATAAAAAACATTGATTTTATACACTAAAGACACAGATTCAAAAGGATAAGAATAGAAAAGAATAAGACAAGATGAAAGAAAAGAAAAGAATAAGACAAGATGTACCATGTAAACATCAATCATAAGAAAGCAGAGTGGTTATATCAAGATCAGCAAAGTAGACTTCGGGACAAAGATACTACAAGAGACCAAGAAGGACACTTCTTGATAAGAGCCAATTCATCAATAATTTCTAAATGTGTATGCATCAAATTACCAAATAATAGAGCTTCAAAATGCAATGAAGCCTGAATAGAGAAAACCAAAGAAGAAATAGAGAAGTCCACAATTACATCAGTAAGAATATTGAAGACTTGGACAATATCATGTTAACCTCACTGATATTTGTAGAATACCCATCAGCAGGAAAATATAGATTCTTTTCAAGTGCACATGGAATGAACATTAAAAGAGATCACATGCCATTCCACAAAACAAATCTCAAAACATGTTTAATAAGGATTGACATCCTACAGAGTATCAACCTTGACCACAGCATAATTAAACAAAAAATCAGTAACTGATACCTATATGCATGTGTGTGTGCTAAGTCACTTCAGTCATGTTCAACTCTTTGCAACCCTATGGACCATAACCCACCAGGCTCCTCTATCCACAGGATTTTCCAGACAGGAATACCGCAAAGGGTTGCCATGCCCTCCTCCTGGGGATCATCACAGTCCAAGGATCAAACCACATCTCTTACATCTCTGGTACTGGCAGGCAAGTTGTTTACCGCTAACACCCCCTGGGAAGCCCAACAGATATCCATACAACTTCTAAATATTCAGAAACAAAGCAACTTATATCTAAATAATCTATGGGTCAAAGAAGAAATCACAAGTAAAAAAATTTTAAACCTTTTTGAGGTGCATGGCAATGAAAATACTACATATCCAAATTCATAAATTTTTAAGTCATAAAACACTACTTGGAGGGAAATTTACATTCTTCAGTACTTAGAAAAGAAGAAAGAAATATAAATTGCAATAAAAGCTAAAATTAGAAAGAATAAGTTAACCTCAAAATAAAGAGGACAGAAATAATAAATATAAGAGTTAGAAATCATGTTCTGATAATAGATAATAAGAGAGAAAATTAATAAAGGCAAAACCTAGTTCTTTGAGAGGAATAATACAATTGATAAACCTTTTTAGACAGACTCATCAAGAAAACAGGAGAGAATCTCAAATCACAAGTATCAAGAATGAAATAAGGGACATCATGACAGATCTTCTTAAAACTTAAGCAATAGTAACTCAAAATTGTGAATAATAATGTGCCAATAAATTTGACAGCTTAGACAAAATGGTCTAATTCTTTTAAAGACACAAATCATCAAAACTAACACAAAGAGACATAGAAAAGCTTAACCATCCTGTATCTATTGAACAAATTTGAATTTCTAACTAAAAATTTCCTATAAAGGAAATACCAGGCCTAGACTGATTCACTGGTGAATCCTAACTACTTTTTCTCTTTTAGATAATAAGTGATAGCAATGATAGCACAAATTCTTTTGGAAGAGAGAGGAAGGAGCACTTCCCAACTCACTCCTTGAAGGCAGTGCTACCCTGATAACAAAACCAAAGACATTTCAAGAAGAGTCAGCTATAAAGTAATAGTCCTCTCAAATGTAGGTACAAAAATCCTTTTAAAGCCATCAAATTCAGAAATATGCAAAAGACATCATGTCCAAGTGGAGTTTGTCTCAGAAATCCAAGGTTGCTTTAACCTTGGACCAGTTCCCTCAACTGTCAGCACATGTGATCACATCCATCACGTGACTCCTGATGAACAATGAACTTCAGAAATCCCTCTCTCTCTTCCTCTCATTCACTTTACCGGTGTTTGTTGGATGAATAGGATTGTTCATACCTGTATGAACAGGTATGAACAGTGGGCCAAGTTCATACAGGCAGCAGATATAAGAACTGAATACAATACCATTGCTATTCTTGAGTACCTGGTCATGCAGTGTAGACGCCTCATTTGGCTGGAAGGAAGTATATGAAAGAGGAGAGAAGTCAGAGCAAAGGGTGGAGGAGGGAAGCACTCATGTGGGGGCACAGAGGAGGAAGTCATGCATTGCCCCAAAGTGTGGTCATGGAAAAGAAGACATTCGCTTTTGGCCTTGAGAGACAAGCAGGTTCAAGGTGTCTCATCACAAGTCATTTAATGCATATATGTTTAGCAATAAATAAATAAATATTTTTAATAGCAGCATAAGCAACACTCACAAATTTGCCCAACACACTTCTACATGAGCACATGATCTGAAAGGATCCCAAGTGAATCTGTGTTTCCTCAACTCAGCTGCATACAACTTCAGAGTCAGATCTTCTGTGGATGCTACTCTCTGCACTTGTCAGGTGGAAAAGCTGAGTAGGGGGAAGCTGTGGGTGTGGGCTGTGCAGAGCAGTCTAGGCCAGGGGAACAGCATCAGCTAAGGCACAGAGGCATGAAAGGCATGTAGAGACTAAAGTCGGGAGGAGCTCCCTGGAACCAGAGAATAAAGTATGGGCAAGAAATGGAGAGGGAGGGGCACAGAGCAGACTGTAAATTCCAGGGTAAAGAGTTTGGACTGCATTCCAGAGGCCAGAGGTGCTTATGGACCTGCTGGTTTTGGCCTTGAGATGCTTCAGGAGCCAGAGCAGGGGAGGACAGGGGAGGGCAAGGCCAAGTTGGCCCCTCCCCACTTCAATCTAAGATGCTCTGCTGCTATGGGTTTGAGAGCTGCGGGATCCGTGTCAGATCTCGTTTGAGAAAACGAAAGATGATCCCTAATGAAAATATAAAATGTATATTAAACTATTTAATAAATTATATCTAAGTTCTCTTCCAGCAAAGTCTAGAGTCTTGGCACACAAGATGCAGGCTGGGGAAACCAATATCCTTTATCCAGTCTCCCACACAGAGACTCATCCCCCATCTGGAGAGCTCTGGGGTAGAGCCAGGGGCCAGGGCTTAGAGGGTGCTAAGTAGTATCTCAGCACCCTACCTGTCCCTGGGTTACTAAAGATATCCAACTGGATTATACTGTTCTGATGGAGTGGTGCCCCTTTCAGAACCCAGCACCCTCTGAAACAGAGTAGATCCAACAGAGACACTGCTCATATCACCTAGATGAGGCTTTGGATGGAGTTCAGCCCACCACTTGCTGGAAGCTCAGCTCCTATGCGTGGGCCCAGTATCAAGACTGATATTTAAGGACAGTGATTTCATTTCTGGGGGCCCCAGCCTTCCCCTACTACCTTCTTAGCCACATACACCAGGCAGAGTGCCCTAGGTCAAGAGCACTGTTATCACCCTTCCAATAACTCTCCCTCCTGAAAATAAATAGGCACCAACTCACTGCAAGAGGCTAAGAGCCCTCATCACAGGGAGCTTGCATGCAACTGGAAATATCTTTTAACACCCAGTGGATGGCTGTTCCCCACCCTCACCCTGTGACAAAGTGGTGACAGTCAGAGGCATCAATTTTCTGGAACTGAGCTGTGAACCCAAGATCAAGATGGGGCAGGCAATAAAGGTTGGCACTGTATAAAAGGGTGGCTTTACAATGAAATTATGATTATTGTTCTCCTGGTAGCATTTCGTCTGTGCCTCCATGACAAACAGCTCTCTGAGTGACAGCAGATTTGTATTTCATTAGGACACTTTAGGCAAAAGATCAATAATACTCTAAGAATCGCCCTGCTGGTCCATGGGGGCACATGAGGCTGGTGAGCAGCCTGCAAAGATCCAGCTAAAATTAGCCAGCTGTTGCAGACGCTGGATTCGTAATCATAGCGCATCGATTTCCTGAATGGTGCTGGATCCAGGTGACTTTAATTGGTCTCCTTGTTTTGTCCTTGTAAGCAAGGCCCTTTTGCAATGAAGTGGTTCTTTTTCTGTAACGAAGTGGTTCCCTCTCTGGGTGAAAGGAGCTATTTGAAGGCAGGCTCAGGATTGGACAGCAAGCAGGGTTGAATGAGGATGGGAGAGAGCTCTGTGGCCTGAATACCCTTCGGTGACCTGAAAATAGTCTTCAAAATGTATATTCAAAAGCAGAGACATTACTTTGCCAACTAAGGTCCGTCTAGTCAAGGCTATGGTTTTTCTTGTGGTCATGTATGGATGTGAGAGTTGGGCTGTGAAGAAGGCTGAGCACCGAAGAATTGACGCTTTTGAACTGTGGTGTTGGAGAAGACTCTTGCGAGTCCCTTGGACTGCAAGGAGATCCAACCAGTCCATTCTGAAGGAGATCAGCCCTGGGATTTCTTTGGAAGGAATGATGCTACAGCTGAAACTCCAGTACTTTGGCCACCTCATGTGAAAAGACTCATTGGAAAAGACTCTGATGCTGGGAGGGATTGGGGGCAGGAGGAGAAGGGGACGACCGAGGATGAGATGGCTGGATGGCATCACGGACTCGATGGACGTGAGTCTGAGTGAACTCCGAGAGATGGTGATTAACAGGGAGGCCTGGCATGCTGCGATTCATGAGGTCACAAAGAGTCGGACATGACTGAGCGACTGAACTGAACTGAACTGAAGGAAAAGCAGAGGACTTGCCCAGCCAGTGAAGAGCTGACTGATAACTGGGGTCAATCTCTCTGGCTCCATTTTCCCTATCTTTAAAATGGGCATAAACGATGAAACCTCATCAATGGATTGTTCAGAAATTTGGTTATTTAATTCATGCAAAGTAATAGGCACAGGGGCTTCCTTGGTGGCTCAGATGGTAAAGGATCTGCCCCCCATGCAGGAGACTCCAGTTCAATACCTAGGTCCGGAAGATGCCCTGGAGAAGGAAATGGCAACCCTTCCTCAGTATTCTTGCCTGGAGAAGCCTGTGGACAGAGGAGCCTGGTGGGCTACAGTCCGTTGTGTCACAAAGAGTCGGACACAGCTGAAGCAACTTAGCACACACGAGCACACAGCGGGCATAGGGCCTGGCACACAGGAAACGCTCAGTGCCTGGAGCTGGTTGTCACCGTCAGGAGACACCGTTTTCTACTGGACACTCACCTGCACACCCGGTAGCTTCCACCTGCCTCCCACACTTCATCACATTGTCCTCAAAGTCACCTTGCAGGGTGCAATTTCCATTTCGGGGAGGAGGGGGTTGAGGTGCAGTGAGGTTCAGCAAATTACCAAATGGGGACAAGGTGGCAGCTCTGGGTTTCGAGCTCAAGTCTGTCAAATGCCTCTATGCTTCCTTCTTTCTACTCAAAGTATGGTTCCTAGACCAGCAGCAGGGGCATCACATAGGAACCTGCGTGTGTGTGTGTCTGTTTTTCAGTTAATATGGGAAAGTCAAACCATGACAGTCACAACTGTTTAGCATCTCCTGCTGTGTAATTTTTCATCCAGCAGAATTTTTATAGTGTGCCAGTGTAGCTGGGATGCATCTCATCCCAACCACACTAGCTGGGAAAACTGAGGCTGAGAGAGGCTGAATGACTTGTTCCAGGTCACTGAAGGACAGAGTACAAGCCTCCAGTTCCCGGCCTGTGCCTGCCACCTGGAGCTGCCGGGAACTGAAGGGGAATCGCTGAGACCAAGATGGAAGACATCACATGACGGGAGCTGAAATGTTCCTGTATCCATACGCTCTGACCGCGGCAGGGAGTTTGAGGAGAATGAAGCCCTTTACTCTTCCAAATGGCTCTCACTCCCCCTGTTGTGGTGCTTGAAATTCCACCGGAAAGTCGGCACTGAGATCTTTTAAAATGCAAGCATCCCTGAGAGAGGATGTTGGCAGTGACCTCAGAAGGCTCTGCCTCATAGAGTCCAGTGGTGATCAGAACCCCAGCTAAGGACTCCTGCCTCCTAGTGTCAACTGTTTCTTCCAGCCTTCCTGCTAATGATATTAACAACTGTGGATGAAGACTATCACCAGCAATTTCAGTAAAGAAAGATGTTGTGGCCATCAAGCCACTAGCCACCCCAGTCACCCTCGACAGTGCAGCCCTAGGGGCTTCAGGATGGGAAAAAAGAAAAGCAGGATACTGGCCCTAGATGGCTAACATGCATATCAGAGGAATAATTTCAACGAGCCCAGACTCTTGCATCTTCCCAAACATAGAAAAGCACTAAAATCATTAACATGAGTCTGTTTTTTTTAGGATTAGCAGTAATCTTTGATATTTGACTACGTGTTTTTTCGGTTTTGTTATTTTTTCAAGCAAAAATTCTTGTATATCCCGGCTTCTCACTTACCCTTTGGAAGAGTTCCTCAGAGCTCTCGGAAAGGCTGGTTCCCAGACTATGCTCCTCAGTAATGGCCAAGAAAAAAAAAAAGCACATCATTCTCAACTTTTAAGTTAGGCTTTTTCCCAGTCAACACAGCAATATGAAATACCCAAGGGACACAGACCACAGTTAGGCACAGTTTAAAACTGTGAATGAGGCAGGAGCTCTTTATAACCGTGAGGCAGGAACTCTATAACCCCATTTTATAGGAGAGGACACCAAGGCACAGAGGGTAGGAATGTGACCCATGAGGCTACACAGCTCCTAGGTGATGGAACCAAGGTTTGAACCCAAGCAGTGATTCCCACCATGACCCCCTGTTTTACCCCCAACACATAACTCATCAGGCGGGGTGCTCAGACACCTCACCCAGGATGTCTACCCCTGTTCTGACTGCAACTTTCACCTCATCTACATCTTTATTGGAAATGGATGGATGGGGACCAGCAAGCTGATCAGCATCTTGGTGGTGGCCAGCTTCTCCCCATCCTGGCTAGAAGCCAACCACACCCCTTGTAGCTTTCCGGGCACATTTAATCTCTATGATCAGTGTCAGGACAGCAGGTTCAGAACCCATTATACACGCAACACAGGTTACCCTGAAGGTCCCCTCCAGGACAATCAGTCAATACACTTGCCATGGTAGTTGCACCTGGAACCAGTGTTGTATGTGAGGATGGGGGACGATGGGAAGGGCTCAGGTCTGATCTGGAATAGCCAAGCACCCCTCTTGCAACTAAACACCTCACCTCCAGCTGGCTCCCTAGGTCCTGGCAGGCTGGAGAGCTCTCCTCTCAGGTGGTGCCTTTGGTGTCTTCTCACCAGTCTTACACCTGGACTGAGCCTTGGGAGGGGGCACGTCACACGCAGGACTTCATCAGCACACCGTGACAGCAGCCCTGTGAAGTGGGGATGTTTATCCTCCATTTCATTATCTGCACTGAAGTTTAGAGAGATTAAGTGAATCATCCAAAAATGCACAATGGCAGCAGGCATTAACTGACCCTCAGTCGACTTGCTACCTGTGAGATGGGACAGTTTAACCCCTGTATGATTCTGTTTCATCAGATGTAGACTGGGGATAACCAGTACAGATCTACTTTATATGGTTATAAGGGAAATGTGCAGCTCCATAAACGTCTGCCTACACACTGCAAGGGCCAGGATTTGAACCTGAATCCACCTAGGCAGAACTAGGCTCATCCCTCTAACCGCTGGTAGCACCACAGCTGAGCCTACACTGTTACTACCTTTCTGAAACTTTCCTGGGAGAGAAGTGTGGTCATTGTTCATACTGGAAGCTGACCGATATACTTACCCCTTAAAAATAAAATGTGGGCTCCCCTGGGGGCTCAGTGGTAAAGAATCTGCCCATGCAAAAGGCACGGGTTTGATCCTTGGTCTGGGAAGATTCCACATGCTTCAGAACAACTAAGGCCACGCACCACAACTACTGAGCCTGTGCTCAAGAGCAGAGGAGCCACAGCTAGCAAAGCCCCCCCAGCCTCGAGCCTCAGCTCCGCAGCAAGAGAAGAGCAAGGCCCGAGCAGCGACAAAGACGCAGCAGAGCCAAAAATAGCTAAGTAAATAATTTTTAAAAAAGAAAATGTGGGAGCAAGAGTGTGGGCTTCTATGTGAATGAGTTGTGTCCCCACAGGGCGGCCGGCCCTTTCTCAGGATCAAGACCGCAAGGAAAAGCCATGTTCAGCCCACCAAGCTGATGTCCTATGACGTATCGGTAGCTTCTATTCAGCCCTTACCCTGTGCAGGCACAGTGCCCATGGCTCTGGTTTAATATTCCTGACAGCCCGAAGATGGAGAAATCATTGCTCTCTCCAACTTACAGGGGAGGAAACAGGCACAGAGGAGAGCGGAACCTGTTTGAGTGTCCACAGTGGCAAAGCTGAGACACAGGCTATGGGCCTCACGGTGGGCACAAATTACACACACAAGCAGAAAGCCCCAGATGCTTAGCCCGTCTCCCTGGCTGGCTCCTGATGGTTTCCTCTCCTCCACCCACTTCCTACCTGCCTTGACATTGGTGCCCAACCCTGGCACTTAGACCCTGTCCCTGAATGATCCTTCCAGTGGTTTCCAAGCTTCCGTAGAAGTGTTTGAAAAGCCCTTTGGTGTCAGAGCTACCTGGACTCAAGTCCTGGTGCTGGCTCTTATCAGCTATGAGGGCTTGATGGTACGTCATTTAACCTACCTGAGCCCTGACCTCCTCCTCTGCAAAGTGGGATAAGGAGCACTCTGTGGCACCGTGATGACCTTCGACTGTGCGAACTTGGCTTGGAGATGCTTCTCATAGGATCAGGCAGGAGGTCAGCTCTTCACAAGTGTTCCTGCTAGCCTTCCCTGGCCCAGACTCCACCATACAGGCAGCCCTTTTCCCGGATGGCGGTGGTATGGTCCCCACGGTGGATAAGGCAGGCAGGGGGCCTCTGGGTGCTTTTAATAAGGCTGATGAATTCAGAGAGTATGCATGAGAGAAGTTAGAGAGTGATTCAAGTCCACCACCTTATTTGAGCACAACTTTGTGCCAGGATGGTGACAAGCACTTCACATATAATGTCTCGTCTAATCTTCACAACAGTCCAGCAAGGCAGCTTCTATTATTGTGACTTTCCGTAAGGTTGGTCTAGAACTAGACACAAAGTGACCTCCTTGATGTCACCTCCTGATACTTAGCAGAGCCAGAATTTGAACCCAAGTCTATATAACTCATAAACCTACAGTCTTAACTACTCCACTGGGCTATCTCCATCAGCCTGAGCCTAATGGCTGAAATTCCACCATTCATTCCTTAGAGAAGAAATAAGATAAGAGGTATGAAAATGTGACCCAATACTTGGGACTTAGCAAATCCCCAACCAAAGTTTTGTTGAAAGAGTGGTAGATCTGATGATGTGGACCCAGGAGACTTGTGAGCCGTATTTGAGATTACACCTTCATGAACTGGGGGGAAAACCATATAATTGTTCTGGGGTTTTGAGGAACTCTGGGCTGCTTGGCTCCCTCTGAGGCTGAGACCCAGGGAGTCCACCTGGACAAAATAATTACTGCCCGGCGTTCTGCTTTGTGCCCCTCCGGACTCCCACCCAAGCCTCTGCTCGGAAGATTAAGTGCTACAGGGCAAACCGTGTGACTGAAGATGGTGTTTGGAATAAGGCTCATTTCTGATGATGAACAGAAGACCAGCACCTACCTCCTTGGGGGACAAGTCCCATTGCTTAGAGGAAGCAGGATTTCATATGTGTGCATGTGTGCTAAGGCTCTTCACTCATGTCCCTATGTCCCTAACTCTGTGTGACCCTACGGGCTGTAGCCTGCCAGGCTCTTCTGTCCATGGGATTCTCCAGGCAAGAATACTGAAGTGTGTTGCCCTGCCCTCCTCCAGGGAATCTTCCCAACCCAGGAATCGAACCCGAGTCCCATGTCTCCTGCATTGGCAGGTAGGTCCTTTACCACTGGCGCCACCTGGGAAGCCCAGGGTCTCTCATCTATCTGTCCATAAAAAGCAGCATTTTAAAGTTAGTTGGAGTCAATGCACTTTTGTTTTTGGAACCAAGTAGGTAGCTAAATGAATCTGGCACTCTCATTGGATTGGAATGTATGATGGAATGTAGCCTTTAGAAGGGTATGAGCAAGATGTATTCATTAAGGTCTTATTTAGAGTAGATTCCAACACATCATAGCTCTGACATGTATCAATTACCACATACAAAGTCAAATGCAATGTTAAATCCAAAACTACAGAAGAAAGTGTTGAGTTCCCAAGAAAACGATGAAAACTTAACAATTTAACACTTTAGGGTACATGAGCATTAAATCAGCACGGCTTCACAGTAACCACAGAGGCCCCTTCCCATGTTCATAAAGAGAATCACGGAAGCTGTTGAGATTATCCAATATTTTAATGGCTTTAAAGATTTTCTGAATCAAAATGAAATCCTTCTATCCCTCATTCCACCCTTTTTTCTTTAGATCAAGGTTAAATCAATTCTTATTTTCAAGGTAGAACTGTAAGAGTGCATACTCTTTAAACCCTGATTAATGACATTAGATCATTCACTAATTTTGGCCATAGGCTCTTTCTTTCAGTCTTGCACACAAAATTCCAGACTTCACACTGAGTGACAGACCTTCTTCAGATGCTCTTCAAACCAGTCAAATTTGATGTTCTCAAGAACATAAAATCTAACATTGTATTGTCTGTCAATGAAATATGGAGCGGAAGCTGTAGACTCGATGAAGACCTGCTGTTTTCCTTCCCACGCTGAACATCCAGAAGCCGTGTGATTTGTGTTTGAAAAGCTGAATGGGAAAAATGATGCTGTTTCTCAGCCTGAGACTCTCAGCAGTAGAGATGAAAAAGGAGGGAAAGGGAAAGCAGGATGACTTCCACCGCGGACTGCATGGCGCTGACGCCTCCCTTGGTGGTGGACG
>SJYV01055878.1:28505-95947 GCA_006410875.1 Neotragus pygmaeus
CCACACCTGCCCCCTCTTCCTTCCTCCAGATACTTTGCTTTTGAAACCAAACATTTGTAAGCTATTTAGCGCCATTACTTGGAGAGCTAACGTTCCTATTGTCTCTGCTCCAAGTGGCATTATTTTTTTCATGATCCTTAAAAGTGATGCCTGGTGTTGTTCAAAGTTGGTAGTGCAGGATATGACAAGAGGTTTATACCCCAAGATAATCATGTTGATGTTGGTATGTTTCTATATAGCACATATACATGTCTTGCATTTAATGGAGATTTTTGGACCTAGAACTTTTGCTTAACATTTTTTTTTCTTTTTCTTTCTTTCTTTTTTTTTTTTTTGGAGGGAGCGTCTTGTGGGATCCTACTTCCCTGACCAGGGATAGAAGCAGGATCTACCCACAGTAAAAGCAGTTGAATCCTAACCACTGGACCTCCACCGACTTTCCACTTAACATTTATCATGAGCATTTTCCTGCCATTAAAATCTTTTTTGGAACCATGATTTAATTTGTTTTCTAAAAAGATTGCACATCGAGTTGTTCAGAGTCTTTTCCTCATCTTATTTCATTTTTATTCTTCTGGATTTGTAGAGAAGAAAGAAAATATGCCATGATGTTAGGCTTGGTTGTTCTAGGTGATAAGATTTTTGTATTTTCCAACTTTCCTACACTGATGAGATCTTTGGAAGTTGAACTAGTTGTTTTTGCTTTTATTGTTGGCCAGTGAGTTGGTAGAATTCAAGCTGGAATAAACCAAGTGGAAATTGCTTTAAAAAAACAATTATAGATAGAAAGTTGACAGTGAAAATGAAAGAATAACCATAGAAAGTTCATGGTTAATCGTGGAGCACTTATAGTCTAAATGGGACTCATTTGAAGGACTCAAATGGGGTAAAAATAATACATTCACTGATGTTTGAAATTGGGGATGTAACTTATAACATGACATTTAATAGAAGTTTTTTAAACTTTTGACTTAAATTCCTTTTCAACTTGAAGAGAAACTTTAAGCCTTTCAATATCCTTTGTCCTTTTTTCCAAGAGTAAAAATATTTTCTTTACATTCCAGATTAAAGCATATTTGCGGGGGGAGGGGAGGTTAGTTCCTAAGCCAGTGCTTCCTGCCTCTTCAGGAATCCGATTCATTTTTCTGAATCTTTGGGGGAAAGAATTCTCATTGTTTTTGCCCTTTAAGAGTCCAGCCATAAACACTGGATTCCCACTAGCTTACTTATCTTTGCAGAAAGCAATACAGAGGTAGTGTCAAAGACGCAGAAACCTGGAGAGACCACCCCACCTCCACCGGAGTCTCTGTCCACTCTAGTCCGTGGTCAAACCAGAGTTGAGTGTAATGAAGTGACTTAGGGCATTTCAAGGACAAGGATTCTCACATGTAGACCTTTCCTCAGAACTCCTTTTGACTATTTTTAACAAACACATAAAATCCAGTTGTGCAGGCTTTTCTAACAACACAATAGGGATCCGTGATGTATGTTTTGGTTAAGACAGAACCTTGTGTTTTTGCTTTTCTGCTTCAACTAGAGAGTCTCCTCTAAGGTTGCCTGGAGCTTCCCCCGCACACTCGTGGATTGGCCACTTCTCCGCTCAGATTCCACCATTACAATGTGGAGTGTCTACCGTTGTTGGCTGTTGCCCAATAATAGAAACATTGCTCTGCTTATGGAACTCCCATTTTCAGAAACAGAAGCTAAACACGCCAGAGGCTCTTCTTTCTAATCTCCTTCCCACCTTGGATATCATCTTGTGATGATCCTGTGTGATCAAATGCACTCCAGTGCACACTTTGGAAAGAAAGCTTTCTTGAAACTGCCCAGAGTGAGTTTGTGAAATAACAACCCTGATTGGTAGCTTAGTTTTGCCTCTTCAAATTTCCGTACCTCTTAAGACTGAGTTAAAACGTTGCCACCTCAGAGAAGCCTTCTCTGCTTCCTACAGACAGAAATTCTCTCTCACTTCCTCCAGTTTTGCCCATGAATTTTATTTTATAGCCTTGAAGCTCCCTGAGAATAGTAACTACATAGTTTTCTCCTAGAATAATAGCTAAGAGTATGGACTTAGGAACTATTTATTGCCCGACTGCAAGTTCCAGCTTTGCCACCAACTTGCTGTGTGACCTTGGACAAGTTACTAAACCTCTCTGGATCTCATTTGTAAAACAGTGTGATATCAGCTCATACCTCACAGGACTGCTGTGAGAATTATCACACGTGTCCATGAAAAGCACTGAGGACAAAGCCTGGCCTGTCATACACTGTGCAATTGTTTCTATCAGCTCTGCTCACATGCCCACCACAGTCACCTGTGCTCGCCAGACCTGTGAAGAGCTCCCCACTTCATTGTGAGGACATTGTGGCCCTTTGAGGACATGTCTGTCGTTCCTGCTGGTGGTGCACAGAGCAATTCACCAGGGTTTATGGTCAGCCTTCCCATAGGTCCCATGCCCTCTGACCAGTGTGGGTGCCACGCCCTTCACTGGCACCAAGTCCTCTTAGTTTCCCTCAGGCCATTCATGTCCACCCACTTCCTGCCATCTCCACCACAGCTGCCCTGCTCTCATCTGCACCTGAACCACCGCAGACGCCTCTTGACTGATCCTCGTGTGCCTGATTCCAGATGCTTCGAAAGACTCTACTAAAGGAAGAGAAATGCCAGTTGTCCTGTCTTCAGCTCCTTCAAAACCAGAGCTATGAGCTCTTTAATAAGGGTCCACATGGGCCTCGGGCTGGATTCACACCACATGGTTATGAATCATTCATGCCCTTCAAAGGCTCCCGTGTCCTTGGCAAACACGACTGATAAGATCAGAGCCTCCGGCACCTCCCACAGGCTCCTGTCCACATGGGTAGATGTGGGGAAACTGGGGGGAGGAAATCAGGGTGAGCCTGAGCCTGTGGGGAAGGCCCAGGGCAGGAGGCAAGAGGAGCATGGGTCCCTTCGGCCTTGTGACCATAACAAAGATTTAGGAAGATGCGCCTTTTCCAGCTGTGACAATGCCCACTGAGGGGCATGTACACCCTGGAAGCAGTGTTTTTGGGTGGTCTGAGGGACCAGCTGAGCTCAGGGACTAATCCAGACAGGCCTGGGTTTGAATCCAGCTCTGCCATCTCCAGGCAGGTGGGGTGGTCTGGCGAGTCTCCTCTGAGCCTGTTTCCACACCCAGGTCAATGCAAAAGTGAGACCTTGAAAGCCAAGCTCAAAGTTGGGGTCTTTGCTTTCAGAGCAGCAGGGCCTCTGTGGTGCTTTAACCAGCTGGGGGACAGAAAGTCTGCCTTTCAAACAGATCTCCAAGACCTTTACCTCATCCTCTCTGTGGATTGTGAGGACAAAATGGTAAAATGCTGCTGAAAAGCTCAGATGGCTCAGCAGCGTCCCAGGGTGGAGGCGAGTGGTGGGTGCCCTCCCTGCCCCGTCTCTCAGGGCAGCAGTCCCTCCTGGGTACCAGCATTGCACCCAGCACTTCACCCACATCTCCTCACTACGTCCCCACAGCCCTGGCAAGATGGATACTGATACCACCCCGTTTCAAAGGAGGAGAAATTGAGGCTCACAGGAATCCTAGAATGGGAAGGACCTTAGAGAAGCGCCCTCTGGGCCCATGCTCATTTCACAGAGGAGCAAACAAAGGCTTGGGTGGGTTATTGATCTACCCGCTAACTTCAGAATCCTAGAGTGGGAGGGACCAGAGACCTGGCTCTAGATCAACACCCATTTCACAGAGGGGGAAACTGAGGCCCAGAGATGGGCGATGGCTTGCTGGGAAAGAACTGTCCTGATAAAATGATGAAATGGCTTATCTCAGCAAAGCCTTGATACGGTACCTAGCGCATACCTGAAAGTGAATTCGCTCAGTCGTGTCCGACTCTTTGTGACCCCATGAACTGCAGCCCAACAGGCTCCTCTATCCATGGGATTCTCCAGGCAAGAATACTGGAGTGGGTTGCCATTTCCTTCTCCAGGGGATCTTCCTGACCAAGGGATCGAACCCGGGTCTCCCACGTTGTAGGCAGATGCTTTACCACCTGAGCCACCAGGGAAAACCCGCATACCTGAGGGTCCATGAATGGGTTTTCCCTCTGATTCCCTAGCCCCGCCAAGGTCACTGGCACTGTTTCCAACAGGTGAGCCTCCTTTGGGCATCATCAGGACATCACTGAAGTGTGCATGGATGATGCAGGCAGTCAGCCCTCCCAGTTCTGTGTGGCCCCATCCCTCTGCGCCCACTGTCTGCCCAGGCTGTGATTCGCGAGCCTCTGGCTGATGTACAGCTGGGCCATCCTCCACTGAGGATACTCAGGTGTCTCCTGAGGTTTCTGGGAGCAGAATTCGGGGACACAGATTCTGGGGAGGGGCAACTGTCAACTGCAGGGGGAGGGATGGGCCCAGGCCTGGGGCAAGGAGAGCTCCACTCTCAGGCTGCAGAGGGGACTGGGGTTTCCCACAGTCACCAGGGATCCAGAGAAGGGAACAGGGTGGCGAAGGGCCTGGGAGCCAGGTCTCGAGGGTCAGGCTGAAGGAACAGTGAGAAGCTGGGGTGCTGAGGAAGGACTTCTAGGAGCTCTCCAGGTGGGCCCTGGGGACAGGCTGGGAGCCAGGGAGGACTCGGCACCGAGGATCTTTGGAGCTTGGAAGGCATTCTCCCAGCCCATGCTCTGCTTGCTCACAGGCCTATGTCCCCAGGTAGGGCCTGTCCTCTGCTCCCTGAGAATGCTCAGAGAACATCTTGCTCCCTCGTTTCTCAGTGCCTTGCGGAAGGAGCTTGTGGAGCTGGAGACACTGGCCTACCTCAGGAGGGTGTGGCTTTCTGGGATGGGGCGGGGTTTGGAGTGTACTGGTTAAGACCACCCAAGACGCCTCTCCTGCCCCCATTTTTCAGAGGAGAAACCGAGGCCCCAAATGGAGACATGTTTTCTCAAGGTCCCACCACAAACTGGAGACAAGCCATCTCTTCCTCTCTAGTCTTTTTTTTCATTTGTTTGTTTGTTTGTTTTTTGCTATCTCACATCTGTGTCTTGCCCCAGGTCACGGGAGATTCTGTTGTGTGTGATCACAGGCCTTGTGGGTCAACCAACCTGAGTTCAGTCCCCAGTACTATCACCTCCAGGCTGCGTCATCCAACAGGGATCTCTGAGTGTTTTGGAGCCTTCAAGTCTCACTGGGAACCAACACTAAGGCAACAGCCTGCCTGAAAGGATGCTGCTGCTGCTGCTAAGTCACTTCAGTCGTGTCCAACTCTGTGCGACCCCATAGACGGCAGCCCACCAGGCTCCCCTGTCCCTGGGATTCTCCAGGCGAGAACACTGGAGTGGGTTGCCATTTCCTTCTCCAATGCGTGAAAGTGAAGTCGCTCTGTCATGTCCAACTCTTAGCGACCCCATGGACTGCAGCCCACCAGGTTCCTCCGTCTATGGGATTTTCCAGGCAAGAGTACTGGAGTGGGGTGCCATCACCTGAAAGGATGTTGGGGAGAATCAAACGAGGTAACAGATAGAAAGGGCTTAGCACTGTGGTTGATCTACAAAGTGGAGAGAGATGGAGGAAGGGGAGAGATAGGCAGAGAGACGGATCATCAGACAGAGCCAGAACCAGCCTGCTGACCCCTCTTCCTGGGCTGTCATGAGGATAAAATGGTGACCTGTCTGCTGTGTGCTAGACCTGTCCTAGGCCGTGTATAAAAGACAAGTGAAGGTGACCGGGGGTCTTTTGGCCAAAGGAGAGCACAGCCTGTGCCAGTGATTGCATATCGGTGTCTGAGCTTTTGCAAGGCAGCTGTGCAGAGAGAGGACGTGGCGTCTTGCCTTCCGGGCAGCCTGGCCTATCTCTGACCGGGTACAGCTCCCTCTCTGATGCAGCGTGGGGACAGTCTTCCACCAGCCACCGTAGAGCCTGGCCCAGGGACAGCGGCCCATCCACTGTCAGCGTCTCCTGATGCAGCGAAGGTATGAAGAGTGAGGGCGGTGGGTGGGTACTGTTTGTCTCAGGTGGTCAAGCAAGACCTCTCCGAAACCATCATAGCATCTCAGGACTGACCCTGCAGCCTAAGGTCGCCCCCTGGAACCTTCCCAGCATTGGGGGTGATGTGTTCAGGTGATAGGAATGCAGTTGGAGGAACACGATGATGCTGGTGTTCAGTTCCCGAGCCGAGGGGCCTTCAGGGGTTGGGGAAACGGGGCCCTGACAGGCTAAGCGAGGCCCATCGAGGAGCAGAAGCCGCCCAGTTCCAGCAACTGTCCAGGCCACACCTGGGGAGAGCGGGGCGGTAGGTGAGACCTCCTGATTTTTCAGGAGAAAAGAAAATCAGATTTTTATGTGTGTTTCCCCAACTCTTAAACATTGAACATCCACTTCCACCCCCTCCTTTCTCTTCCACTTTCCTTTCTTCCCTTCTGTGCAAAGTGTTCATTTTCAGAAATCTTCCGACATTGACATCTGGGGCAAGAGTATTTTCTATTTCTCTTTCCCAGAGCGAGGCTGCTGTGTGAGCCTTCTCCAGAGGTCATGCCTGCCCTTCGGAAAGTGAAATGCTTTTTGGAGCTGCTTACAGCCACCAATATGTATTGAGCACCTACTGTGTACCTGGCCTCCTCTCATGAGGATCAATTTAATCGATGAAGGTTTCTGTTAGGTTGGTTCATCTGTGCGTTCCTGATGAAAATTAGAGGTTTGGAGCAGTTTGGAAACAAGTTTGTGGTCACATGGCAAGTAAAGGGTAGAGTAGAGACAAAAGCTCATATCTTTGACCCAATGTCTGTTTTTGCCCCTGCACCAGTGGTTATCAAGTAGGGGCAGATTTTGTCCCTCCAGGGGACACTTGGCAATTTACAGAGAGATTTTAGACAGTCATGACTCAGGGGTAGTCATGACTCAGGGATAGCCATGACTCATGACTTGGTAACTGAAGGATGAGGGCCAGGGATGCTACAAAATATCCTATATTAAGTTGGCCAAAATTTTCATTTGGGCTTTTCTGTAGAATGTTATGGAGAAACCTAAATGAACTTTTTGGCCAACATGATATATAGGGACACCCCAATCCCCTCAAGGAACCTATCAAATGGGAGCTGCAGCTGCCTGGCCACGCCTCTCCACTGTGGCTACTGATGACAGGCTGCACGGACCAGCGCTCAGAATGTTCCTCTCATGCATTCGTTCTCCACCCTCCAGCAAAGGTGCACAGAGCTCCTCTGCCTGGGCTGGAACTCCAGGGAGAACACCTCCTGAAGCCTCAGCAGGTGGGCTCAGGGGCGTAGTCCTCCTCACTGTGGCTCTGGACAAAGTGTTCCATCTCTTCAAGCCTGGATTCATTGTTTGCAAAACGGTAGCTCTCAGGCGGCTTGGGAGAGGTAATTCACACAAAGCATATGGCACCAGGCCCTGGAGGAGGGAGCACCATCTTTGTTAGTCATCATCAGTGTTAAGAAGGATTCAGAGTCCAGTGAGGAGTCTCACTGGGCAGACGTGAAATTTGGAAATGCCTCCTCTTGGGCAACACCCCAGAGAACTCCCCACCTCAGTGTGTTCACTGCTGCCTCAGGTTGGGGACAGCCATGCACAGAGCAGGGGAAAGGGAAGGGGCTTGTGCTCGCTAGAATGATGATGACAGTGATGAATGGTGACGCCCAGCCACCCACCCATTACACCCGCTGATCGAAGCCTCAGCTCAGGGGCCAAGTCCTCCGCAATGCGGAGCTCACTCTGGTCCCAACCGCCAGGCCTAGTGGAGTCATCAAGTAAATCCCACATTTAGAAAAGGGAGGGCAGACACTTTCCTGAAATTCAAATGGTAATAAAGGAGAAAAATGGACCAGCTCACTCCAGATAACCACCGCAAGAGAAGTAATTTCTCTGTCCTAAGCAAGGATGCCAGTGGCAGAGACTCCTGCCCAGATAATTCATCAGCCTCAGATTAACGGACTCCTCGGGAGCCATCTGCACATGTCTCTATAGGGTTTCTCAGGACACCTCTATTTAGATTTCATCAAGTCTGTTTTTCTCTGTCATCCCTGAGCAGGGAGGCAGGTACCACACTGGGTAGCACAATTGAATATTGATTTGCCAACAAGGACCCAGAAGAATACATTGCATTCAAGTGAGCCAATTGTTTCCAACTGCCCAAGCCCTTGTGGTTTCCCCCATGAGTCACTGAGCTATTGGTGTCACATCAGGCAAATGAAAGCCCAGTTTTGTGCTCATAGGGAATAAATGCCTCCGTTTTCTCATCTGTGAAATGGGCATAAAGACATGGGTTGAAAGACTCTCACTATTCCTCGAAATCTTTTAAAATGAGCATATGTTGTTGCTCTTATTCTTGTGCTAATAAAATAAAGAACTGCTGCCCAGAGTGGGCCGTGCCTCAGCGGCTCCCTGCTCTATAACCAACCCCTCCCTGCCCAGACTATAGTCTGCTTGTGATTCCATCCCTAAACCTGGGTCCTGCAGCCAGGGCCTGCGGCATCCTGAAGCCACTGTGATGTGAACGGGCACCCATGCGTCACTTCCCGTGGACCCCACTTGTCTGTGCTCAGGCTGATGAGGCAGCCCTGCTGTCCTGTCTGGAGCCTCTGAGGCCGGCTGTCCTCTGAGATACAAATGGCCGGTGTCTGGGCCTTTCCTGGGGTCAGGGCATCTTCTGCCTCAGTGCCCTTGAGGGTCAGAGTCCAGGCTTGTCCTATCCTGCTGGAAGACAAAGAGGGATGATATACAGAAGAGGTGGGTGTAGGGGACAAAGTGTATCAGTATAAAGTCCCTTCTGTCTGAAAAAAATATTGTTTCCAGGAGGAAAAAAGAAATGGGGCAAAGGAGGTAAGAGCCGTGAGTAAAGGATCCAACCTTTGAAAATACTGAATAGAGCAGTACCCCCTTACCCATGGGAGATACTTTCCAAGACCCCCAGTAGATGTCTAAAACTGTGGATAGAACCAATCCCTATATATACTATGCTTTTTCTAGGCACACATACTTATGATAAAGTTTAACTTATAAATTAGGCACAGTAAGAGATTAATAACAATAAGTAATATTAAAGTAGAGCAATTAGAACAATATGCTGTAATAAAGGTCATGTGAAAGTGGTCCCTGTCTTTCTGAAAATATCTTATTGTACAAGTTTAATGTCTTTTCCATCTTGACTAAGCAGTTATCCCATGCTGTGGCCATAACTTTTGCAGTTTGAAGTACAACAGCAAAGCTAGCAAGCATTTCTTTTTTCTTCTTTACAATTTCATGGATAGAAAATGCATTTTGCCATAGATTTAGCAACCTCAGCATGCAATTTTTTTTTCTTATTAAGTCAAGCACTTTCATGTTTTCACTTTAAAAAAAAAAAAAAGCACTTTACAGTTTCTCTTTGGCATATCCAAGTTGCCAGCATCACTACTCTTGCTTTGGGGCCATTATTAAGTAAAATCGGGGCTACTTGAACGCTGGCGCTGCAATCCTGCCACAGTCTATCTGATCATTGAGGTGACTACTGAGCGACTAACAGGCAGGGCATGCTGGACAAAGGGACGAGTCACTTCCTGGGTGAGACAGAGCAAGGTGGCTCAAGATTTCATCATTCTACTCAGAACAGCACACAATTTAAAACTTACAAATTGTTTATTTCTAGAATTTTCCATATATAATTTTGGAGTGTGATTTACCTCAAGGAACTGAAATTATGGAGAGTGAAATCACAGATAAGGGGTGGCTATTATATAACTAACCATATCAGGGTGCTCTGCCATGGTTGGCTAAGTGGAGAAGAGGACAATGACGGATGCATGAGCAGCATTCCTTGCCTNATAATTTTGGAGTGTGATTTACCTCAAGGAACTGAAATTATGGAGAGTGAAATCACAGATAAGGGGTGGCTATTATATAACTAACCATATCAGGGTGCTCTGCCATGGTTGGCTAAGTGGAGAAGAGGACAATGACGGATGCATGAGCAGCATTCCTTGCCTCCTTTTTGTCAGCTCCGGCAGCTTTTGTTTCATTCTAATGAAGAGAATAGGAGGCAGGGAGCTTCAGTAGCTTCTCCCCTTTCGTTGGATGGAGGGTAACTTCCAGCCCAGCCCGACCTCACTTCTCTCTGGCCTTTCCTCCCACCACTCGGAGTTTTTCCCACCTGGGACACATTTACCTTCTTTTGACGTGCCATACTGACCAGGCTTCCTCCCACTTCAGGGTTTTACACGCGCTGCTCCTCCTGCCTTACCCCTGTCCTGAGAGAGGGGTCGGAATACAAACCGCCCCAAGTCTGTAGTTTGCTCCTTTCCTAGATACGAAAGGAGCAGAAGAAACGAGATCACATTCCAAGACCAGGGATGTGGCGTGTTCCTAAGATTGAAGCACTTTCTCCTGAACCTGCTCCCCACCCCCAAGCTAATAAGTTTTCAGTAACAGATAATGGCATAAGACTGTTGAGAGAGGAAGGATAGCAGAGAAACAAGAGCTTGCAAAAAGATCATCTCTGAATCACANTGTATAAGAGACAGACGTACCTATAGATTACCATGCTAAGTGAAGTAAATCAGAGAAAGACAAACACCATATATATGATTTAAATGTGGGATCTAAAATATAGAGTTTGGAGGAAGTAGAAATGGGGTTCAATGGGTACTGAGTTTCAGTTTTGCAAGATGAAAAAAATTTGAAGATCTGCTGAACAATAATCTGAATATATCTAACACTGCTGAACTGTATACTTTTAAATTGTTGAAAAGGTAAATTTGCTATGTTTTTGACCATAATTTTAAAATTAAATTAATAAAATGAAGGCAAAATAAAGTCTTTCTCAGACAAACAAAAACTAAGACTTAATGCCACTGACATTTTATGTTCGATATATTTTACCAGTTTTTTTTTAATTCAGACAAAAGCCACCATCAATCAGTGTACTACACTGTATTGATAAACTAGAAAAAAAATCATATAATCATTTCAATAGATGCAGAGCAACAGAGGTGATGGGGGGAGCATTTGACAAACTCTCTGCAGATTAGAGAATAGCAGGGAACATCCTGAAACTGATAAGTGGCATCTACAAAAAGCTTACAATATATCATACTCAGGGATGAAGGACTGTTTTTCCCTAAGATTAGGAACCAGAAAAGTTCCATTCCATTTCATCCTGTTCCCAACTTCCTCATCTCCACTCGTCTCAGGTGCACTCAAGGCTCATTGGCCCAAATTCACTCTCCAAAAGTGTGTGGGGGGTAGGGGGGGCAAATAGATTAAAGAAAAGAAATAACTGCAACCTGCTGCAAGGATTCATGAGCTCCCAGAATCAGAAGTGCAAGTAGGTTCACAAATGGGATGGATGGCCCTAGACTTGCTATCACAGGCTTTCTCTTTTGTAGTAGTTCCAAAACCATCATGTCCACAGATTGCCCTGTTTTGTTTTTATCAAAAAGCCAGTGCAACAAGCCAGTGTTAGGGGAAGAGAGCAGAGGAACTGCTGTTTCTCCCCTCCTCCCATCGCAGATCTTCCTGGCCTCCTCGTCAGCCTGGAAAACTAGAGGCACCTCTCCAGGCTCAACTGCTGGTGGGATATTCAGACGATGCTAATGATTTTGCAGAGTTGTCCCTGATGACAACTGGCCAGGCACATTCTCTAAGAGCTACTGCTGCGAGGGCATTTGCAGAGCCCACCTCCCTTTGAACATTGATCTTATTCATCTTTGTTTCTACACAGCGCCAAGCACAGTGCCCAGCACTTAATCAGAGCTTGCGAAAGTACTGGTTGAATCGAACAGAACTTGAAACAGAAATCGAACACACTTTTAAGGTTGCGTCAGAGCACAAAAAGAAAATGTTTGAAAATGAAAATCCTTTTCTGTTGATCCCTGGAGAGCATAGCACTTCAAGGAAGCCTTTAGCAAATCCTTTTGTAAAGTGCAGAAGTGTGGGATTACTTTATATGATAAATACTCCTCATGTGTGATACTGTGAATTTATATACATACATGCATATGCATGGGCTTCACAGGTGGCACTAGTGGTAAAGAATCCACCTGCCAGTGCAGGAGATGCAAGAGATGTGAGTTTGATCCCTGGATCAGGAAGATCCCCTGGAGGAGGAAATGGCTATCTACTCCGGTACTCTTGCCTGGAGAATTCCATGGACAGAGGAGTCTGGCAGGCTACAGTTCACAGGGCCTCAGAGAGTCTGACACAAGCATATGTATATGTGTGTGTTTAATATTAATGTTGAACATAGAATACTGGTGTATAGATATTAATATTAACTAGTTAAATATTAAAGACTACAGAGATAAACGAAGCCTCTCTGGCCATTTTTCTAGCCCCACCCAGCCAGAGACTTTTATTTAAGAATTATTCAGATTAGAAATAATTCATCCTTCCAGGATCAGATAAAATTTGTTAATTTTTTAATCATGAGACAGGAAATTCAGGAAACCAAGAGACAGAATCTGGTCCAAAGGGTTTCTCAGTCCCTCTATTCCCTAGGTAAAACAAAGCCCAAAATGCCTGGCTCTGATGCACTCTCCCCGCACTCAGTCTGCAGTGAAAAGTGGCCACCAATCTGACTGGTCTAAAGCTCAGAATTGCTCGCATTACTGGGTTTGGGGGTTGGGGGAGGTGGAATGAGTAACTGGAGGGGTGCATGGGCAGCTATCTTCAGCTGAGCCTCTACCAGCAAGTTTTCACCACTCCCTAGAGGGGAGTTATGCCCCCAGGCTAAAAACAGGACCCAGAGTTCACATCTACTCATGGATCTCTTACCTCATTCAGGACACTGAATCTGGGGCTTCCTGGTGGCTCAGCAATAAAGAATGTGCCTGCAATGCAGGAGACCTGGCTTTGATCCCTGGGTGGGGAAGATCCCCTGGAGAAGGAAATGGCAACTCACTCCAGTGTTCTTGCCTGGGAAATCCCATGGACAGAGGCACCTGGTGGGCCACAGTCCATGGAGTCACAAAAGAGTTGGACACAACTTAGTGACTGAACGGCAGCAGGAAAATGTTAAGAAGCAGGAGGACTCTGAGAACGCTACAGAACTTTGCATGAGAATAAACTGTTCTCTGGCAATTTCCAAACATGTCTCACTGGCCCATCGCCTTGCATCCTTCTGGCCTCCTGGCCCCACCACTTCCTCCCCAGCCTTGGGGGATGTGGCCTACCTTCTTCACCCACAGGGAGATGTTCCCTTAAGAGCTGGAGCTTTGCAGCTCTAAACAGCATGTACTGAAGCTGTTGCAGGGTCTAGAGAGGTGCTCTGAGCAGAGGATTCCTTGTCACACATGTTCGAGAAAAGCTGCAGACTACCTGATTCTCTGCCACAGGGCCTTTCAAAGTCTTTAAAGCAGCTGGTAACCAAGGAAATGAAGGCCTGAGTCTGCCAGCCTGCTGCCCCTCCACCCCTTGGCAGGCCACGCAAACTGTGGGTGCCTCAGTCTTCTTCTCTGTCAAGTGGGGCAATAGAACCCATAGCACAAGATTGTTGTGAGGACTGAATGAGTCCATCTCTATGTGAGCCACGCCTGATAGAGGAGGCGCTGTGACACCTTCCGCTATTCCCATCTTTATGTCCATCATCATCACCATCCTTTGGGAAGGATGATGGGCTCCTGCCTCCAGAAACCAAATCCACACCTTGGACCCTTACCTTACCGAGGTCCCCGTGACGTGGGTCACAGCCTTGCTCCCATGAGACTAGTTCCTCGCCCTCTCACCCCTTCCACCATCTTAGCTTCCCCAGAAGCAGGCCCTGCAACAAGGCTTTGAGGATGAGTGTTTTATTGAGGAGGCAGTCCAGGTAAGATCAAGAGGAAGTGAGACAGAGAAAAGAAAGAAGCCCATGAGAGGTACATATTAAGCAAGTGAATGCGGTGGGTGGCAGAGTCTCAGTCCTGGGGGCAGGGCAGTTGGGTAGACAATGCAGAACACAGCTCAGAGCTGCCCTACCAGAGGGGAGGGGTCAAGAAATGGGAGAGTTTACTTCCAGCCCCAACCACTGCTGACTGAGGGCTGGCCCTAGGCATCAGTCCTCTGGTGTTCCCCACGATGGATGGAGAGGATCCTGTCTGCAAGGTGCAGCTGCCTGCTGCCCATTGCTGGGACACCGGACCTGGCCCATCCGATGATCTCTTGTCACCAGATTCTGAAAACGTCAAGTTCAGGTTTTTCATTCCCTATGCCTCAGGCTTCCCCTCAGACCCCTTCCTGCCTAACTAGTGAGACAGCATGTCATCTGGCCCCTTGCTCTTCCACATCTGGTCCACCTTATGGCCCACCTTCTTAACCGGAGCATCCTCCTGCCCAGAGCATCCTCAGATGACCAGCGGTGGGACAGGTGAGGGCTGGAAGTCAGGGCTCCCATTCATCACCCCCACCCAGCTCATCAAGTCATCTGGGCACCCAACCAAGTTAAAGCCCACTTACTTATTTGAGCACCTACTGTGTACAAGAACTCATGCTGAGAGCATCCCCTGTANATGTACTATTTCATTCAGTCCTTATAATATTTCTGTGTAGACATTTTCCTTATCTATAAAGTTGGGAATTATAGCTGTTAGAGAAGATAAGGCCAAAGATTGTACAGCCAATAAAAGGACAGATTCAGATGTCAGTCGTTTTGATGATGAGAAGTGTATGTTCTTGCTCAGTACCATGCAGCCTTGCCTGGTTAATTCCTTTCAGGCTTTTACTTGGTTCTAGATGATCCCAGATGCACGGTGCTACTTGAACTAGGTGTGGGTGGAGGAACAGCATCCAAAGCAAGTGTATGAGATTGTAATATGAGGAAGGTGCTTGCTCCGTTGCTTGTGGCTTTCATGTGTTGCTGTAATGGGAGAGGATCAGCCCATCACGATCAGCTTACAGCTCAAGAGCAGCTCTACAACCTATTTTAGTTTCCGAGTTATTATTATCTGCCTTGTTCTTTGTCTTGTTTTTTTCTCCATCATCCTTTTTGCTTTTCCCTTTTTCCTTCTTTGCTTTAAGAGGTGGAAAACTAGGAATGTGTTGTTTAAGACCTAGCATTTTTTTCAAATGCTTAATATTTATGTACCTGATGAGTCGCCTTCATCAGTTTCCTTCTTTTAACAAATTCAAGACAGACCACCATTCCAGGTGAAATTTTATTTTGAAAGAAAATGCAGTGAAAATCGGAACTGAGAATAATGAAGTGAACAAATATTGAACTGCCAACTTATTTCTAATGAATTAGGGTTACCAGTTGTGTATTGTAATTGTGTCTCCTTTTGACAAGTTGTTTTCTTTTAAAATTAAGTTTAATTACTCTTCCTTGGACTATTATTTGTTTCCTCAGTTTTGAAATTCATTTGGTCTTTTAAAATTGTAGCTATCTTTTGACTCTTTGTAAGTTAAATAAGTTAGGTCAGGCCACCTCACTGTGCAAATTCCTGCCTTACTTTACTAGGTTTTTGATGCCCTACTCTGGGCCCCCAGGGCTCCCTCCCCACCCCAAAACAAGGACTCTATCTTTGCTCTCCCCTACCTAATGCTTTAGGCTCAATTGTTTGGCAAGAAGAGGATCAGATTTGATTTTGGGGGGGATAATTCTGATGACTGTATAGAGAGTTGGGTGAGGAACTGTGTTGGAGAGCTCTGATAAGAGGCTGGTACAGAATCCAGGTAAGGGAGAAGGTTTGAACCTGTCTCTTATACACATCTCACCCTGAAACTCAGTGAAGGGCAATCGCGGAACACAGCCTGGACCTCGACCTATGGCGACACTGGCTCACAGCATGATATTCAGCAGATGGCGAATGCAATACACACACCGGACCTCGGCGCAGAGCAACCGTGGCACAGAGCACGGAACTCATCACTAGCCAACTGCAGAACAAAGACCGGACCTCGGCACATGGCAACTATGCCACACAGTCCGAACCTCAGTGAAGGGCGACCACGGCACACAGTCCAGACCTTGGCGCAGGGTAAACCTGGCACACAGCACGGACCTCAGCAGATGGCGACCATGGGACATAGCCTGGATCTTGGCACACAGCGACCACGGCAGAACCCGGAAAACGTCGCTAGCCGACCAAAGAACACAGCCCAGAATTCAGTGAAGGGCGACCATGGCAGTCAGTTTGGAAATCTGCGCAGGGCAAAGGCGGCACTGAACCCGGAACTCATCGCTTGCCGACCACGAAACATAGCCCGGACTTCGGTGCAGGGCGACCGCGGCACACAGGCTGGACATAGGCACAGGGTGACCGTGGCACACAGCCCGAACCTCAGTGAAGGGCGACCGCAGAACACAGCCTGGAACTCGTCACTAGCAAACTGCAGAACACAGCCTGGACCTTGGCACAAGACCACCGCGACACAAAGCCCGGACCTCGGCACAGGGCAACTATGGCACTCAACCCGGACTTAGGTGCAGGGCCACCATGGACACACCCCAGACCTCGGCGCAGGGTGACCGCGGCACACAGCCCAAAACTCAGAGAAGGGCGACCGTGGCACACAGTACCGACCTTGGCGCAGGGTGACCCTGGCACACAGCACGGACCTCAGCAGATGGAGCCAGCAGCACACAGCCTGGATCTCGGCACAAAGCAACCATGGCAGAGCCCAGAAATCATCGCTAGCCGACCACGGAACACAGCCATGAACTCAGTGAAGGGTGACAGTGGCACTCAGTCTGGAAATCTGCGCACGGTGAAAGTGACACTGATCCCAGAAATCGTTGCTTACCGACCACGAAACACAGCCTGGACTTCAGTGCAGGGTGACCGCAGCACACAGGCTGGACAGAGGCACAGGGTGACCGTGGCACACATCACGGACATCGTCGCAATGTGACCGCGGCACACATCCCAAACCTCAGTGAAAGGCGACAGAGGCACACATCCCGGACCACGATGCAGGGCCTCCCTGGCACACAGCACGGACCTTGGCAGATGGCGATCATGGCACACACCCCAAACCTCAGCGTAGAGTGACCGCGGCCCACAGCCTGCTCCTCGGTGCAGAGCAAACCCGGCACAAACCCCAGAACTCGTCGCTAGCCAACGGCGGAACACAGCCTGGACCTCGGCGCAGGGCGACCACAGCACACAGCCTGAACCTCAGTGCAGGTTTACCGCGGCACACCGCCCGGACTCATTGCTAGCTGACAGCAGAACACAACTCGGACCTCGGCACAGGGCGACCACGGCACACAGACTGAACCTCAGTGCAGGTTTACCACGGCACACCGCCCGGACTCATTGCTAGCTGACAGCAGAACACACCTCGGACCTCGGCACAGGGCGACCACGGCACACAGCCCGGAACTCAGAGCAGGGTGACCATGGCACACAGCACGGACCTCGGTGCAGGGCAACCATGGCACACAGCATGGATCTCGGCAGATGGCGACCGCCACACACACCCCAGCCCTGACGCAAAGGAACCGCGACACAGAGCACAAACTCGTCACTAGCCAACCGCGGATCACAGCCCGCTCCTCGGTGCAGGGCGACCACGGCACACAGACCAGATCTCGGCTCAGGGAGACCATGGCACACAGCCCGGACCTCAGCGCAGGGTGATCGCGGCACACAGCCCGAACCTCAGTGAAGGTCGACCGTGGCACACAGCCCAGAACTCGTCACTAGCTGACCGTGGAACACAGCCCGGACCTCGGCTCAGGGCAACTGCGGCACACAGGCCGTACTTTGGAGCAGGTCAACTGCAGAACACATCCCGGACATCACCGTAGGATGACCACAGCACACAGTCAGAACCTCAGTGAAGGGCGACCACAGCACACATCTCGGACATTGATGCTAGGCGACTGCAGCACATAGCCCGGACCTCGGCACAGGGCGACTGCGACAAACAGGCCGGAACTCGGCACAGGGCGATCGCGGCACACAGCACGGATCTCGGCGCAAGGCGACTGTGGCACACAGTCCAAACCTCAGTGATGGGCGACCACGGCACACAGCGCAGACTTCGTTGCTAGCCGACTGCGGAACAAGCCCGGAGCTAGGTGCAGGTTTACTGCGACACACAGTCAGAACCTTGTTGCAAGGAGACCGCGGCTCACAGCCCGGACCTCGGAAGATGGCGAACACGGCAAACACCCCGGACCTCAGTGTAGAGCTACCGCAGCACACAGCACGGCCCTGGCACAGGGCAACAGCGGCACACAGCCTGGACTTCAGTGCAGGGTGATCGCAGAACACAGCCCAAACCTCAGTGAAGGGCGACCGCTGCACAAAGCCCAGAACTTCTCGCTAGCCGACCGTGGAACACAGCCTGGAAATCAGTGCAGGGTGACCGCGGCTCACAGCCTGGACCTCCATGCAGGGCGACCTTGGCACACAGCACGGATCTCGGCAAATGGCGACTGCATCACACAGCCCGGATCTCAGCAGATGGCGACCGCGTCACACAGGCTGGACCTCGGTGCAGGGCAACTGCCGCACACATACTAGACATCACCGTAGGTCAAACACGGAACACAGCCTGAAGCTCAGTGTAGGGCAAGCACGGCATACATCCTGGAAGTTGACGCAGGGTGACCCTGGCACACAGCACGGACCTAGGCAGATGGTGACCGCGTCTTAAGCCCAGACCTTGGTGCAGAGCAACCACGGCACAGAGGCTGGAACTCATCCCTAGCCAACCGCAGAACACACCTGGGAACTTGGCACAGGGCGACTGTGGCACACAGGCCGGACTTCGGTGCAGGGCACCGTGGCACACATCACAGTTATTGGTGCAAGGCGACCATGGAACACATCCTGAAACTCAGTGAAGGGTGACCATGGCACACATCCTGGAACCAATGCAGGGCGATCCTGGCACACAGCACGGACTTCGGCAGATGGCAACCACG
The DNA here is from genome assembly GCA_006410875.1 of Neotragus pygmaeus. Classification (NCBI taxonomy): domain Eukaryota; kingdom Metazoa; phylum Chordata; class Mammalia; order Artiodactyla; family Bovidae; genus Neotragus; species Neotragus pygmaeus. The sequence goes on from SJYV01055878.1 coordinate 47,327, forward strand.
TAACACAGCCCAGAACTCGGCGCAGAGCAACTGCGGCACAGAGCCCAGAACCCATTGCTAGCCAATCGCGGAACACATCCTGGATCTCAGTAAAGGGATACAACGGCACACAGCCCGAACCTCAGTGAAGGGTGACCGTGGCACACAGCCCGGAACTTGTCATTAGCCGACCGCGGAACACAGCCTGGACCTCGGCTAAGGGTGACCACGGCACACAGGCCAGACCTCGGCACAAGGCACCCGCAGCACACATCCCGGATATCGGCATAGGTGTACTGCGGCACACAGCCTGAAACTCAGTTAATGGCGACCGTGGCACACTTTTCAGAACTCGACGCAGGGTGACCCTGGCACAGAGCACAGACCTGGGCAGATGGCGACTGCGTCACACAGCCTGGACATCAGTGAAGGGCGACCACGACATAGAGCCCGGAACTCGTCACTAACCGACCGCAAAACACAGCCCGGACCTTGGCTGAGGGTGACCACGGCACACAGCCCAGACCTCGGCACAAGGCACCCGCAGCACACATCCCGGACATCGGCATAGGTGTACTGTGGCACACAGCCCGAAATTCAGTTAATGGCGACCGCAGCACACATTCTGGACCTCAGTAAAGGGCGACCCTGGCACACAGCACAGATCTTGGCAGATGGTAACCGCAGCACACAGCCCGGATCTTGGCGCACAGCGACCACGGCAGAGCCAGGAAATCGTCGCTAGCCGACCACAGAACACAGCCCAGAACTCAGTGAAGGGCGACCGTAGCACTCAGCCTGGAAATCTGTGCAGGGTGAAGGCGGCACTGATCCCAGAACTCGTTGCGTGCCAACCACGAAACACAGCCCAGACTACGGTGCAGGGTGACCACAGGACACAGGCTCGATCTAGGCACAGGGCGACCGTGACATACATCACAGACATCGGCGCAAGCCGACTGTGGCAGACAGCCTGAACGTCAGTGAAGGCTAACCACAGCACAGATCCCAGACCTCTACGCAGGGCAACCCTCGCACACAGCATGGACCTCGGCAGATGGTGACAGCGTCACACAGCCCGGACCTCGGCGCACAGAAGCCATGGCACAGAACCTGGAACTCGTCAATAGCCAACCGCAGAACACAGCCCGGAACTTGGCACAGGGCGACTGCAGCACACAGGCCGGATCTTGGTGCAGGGCAACCATGGCACACAGCCTGGAACTCGGCACAGGGCGAATGCAGCACACAGCCCGAAATTCAGTGAAGAATGACCGTGGCACACAGCCTGGAATCATTGCTATCCAACAGCGGAGCACTACTTGGACCTCGGCATAGGACCAATGTAGCACACAGCCCGGACCTTGGCGCAGGGCGACCATGGCACACAGCCCAGAACTCGGCACAGTGTGACCACAGCACACAGGCCGTACTTTGGTGCAGGACGACTGCGGCACACAGCCCAGACCTCGGTGCAGGGTGAACGCAGAACACAGCCCAGACCTTGGCAGATGGCCACCGTGTCACAAAGCACGGACCTCGGTAGATGGAGACCATGGCTCAAAAGCCGGACCTCGATGCAGTGTGACCACAGCACACACCATGGACTTCAGCACAGGGTGACTACGGCACACAGCCCGAACTTCAGTGAAGGGGGATCACAGCACACAGCCTGGACCTAGGTGCAGGGCGACCCTGCCACACAGCAAGGACCTCAGCAGATGGCGATCATGGCACACAGCCCGTATCTTGGCACACGATGACCGTGGGAGAGCCCAGGACTCATCGCTGGCCGACCACGGAACACAGACAGGATCTCAGTGAAGGGCGACCGTGGCACTCAGCCCGGAAATCTGCACAGGGCGAAGGTGGCACAGATCCCGAAACTCGTCACTAGCCAATGGCAGAACACAGCCCAGACCTCGGCTCAGGGAGACCGCGGCACACAGCCCGGACCTCGGCGCAGGTTAACCATGGCACACATCCCAGACATCAGCGTAGGTGGACCACAGCACACAGCCCGAACATCAGTGAATGGAGTATGAGGCACACATCCCGGACCTCGACACAGGGCGACCCTGGCACACAGCACAGACCTAGGCAGATGATCACTGCAGCACATACCACAGACCTCAGCACAGAGCAACCACAGTACAGAGCCTGGAACTCCTCCATAGCCAACCGCAGATCACAACCCTAACCTGCGCTCAGGGCGAACGCGGGGCACAGTCCGGACCTCGGCACAGGCAAGCACGGCACACATTCCGGACCTCGGCTCAGGGCAACCGTGGCACACAGGCTGGACTCCGGCACTGGGAAACTTCAGAACATATCCCAGACATTGGCGTAGGTTGATTGCGGCACACAGCCAGAACTTCAGTGAACGGCGACCGCGGCACACATCCCGGACATCAATGCAGGGCGACTGCAGTGCACAGCCCGAATCTCAGTGAAGGATGACTGTGGCACACAGCCCGGAAATCTGCAGGGCGATCATGGTAGAGAGCCAGGAAATTGTCGCTAGCCAACCACGGAACATAACCGGGACCTCGGCACAGGACAACTGCGGCACACATGCCGGACCTCAGCGCAGGGTGATCAGGTCACACAGCCTGGACCTCGGCGCAGGGCGACCGTGGCACACAGCCTGCACCTCAGTGAAGGGAGACTGAAGCACACAGCCCAGAAGTTGTCGCTAGCCGACTGCGGAACACAGCCCAGACCTCAGCACAGGGCGACTGCGGCACACAGCCTGAACCTCCATGAAGGGCGACTTCAGCACACAGCCCGGAACTCGTCGCTAGCCGAACGCAGAACACAGCCTGGACCTCGGCGCAGAGTGACTGCGGCACACAGCCCAAACCTCCGTGAAGGGTGACTGCGGCACACAGCCCGGAACTTGTTGCTAGCCGACCATGGAACACAGCCCAGACCTCGGCGCAGCGCGACTGTGGCACACAGCCCGAACCTCCATGAAGGGCGACTGTGGCACATGGCCTGGACCTCAGCTCAGGGTGACCACAGCACACAGACCCGACCTCAGCAAAGGGCAACCGCGGCACACATCCTGGACATTGGCGTAGGTCGACCGCGGCAGACAGCCCGAACCTCAGTGAAGGGGGAAAGCGGCACACATCCTGGTTATCGACGCAGGGTGACCCTGGAACACAGCACGGACCTCGGCAGATGGCCACTGCAGCACACACCCTGCACATCGGAGCAGAGCAACCACAGCACAGAGCCCGGAACTTGGTGCTACTCAACCGTGAAACACAGTCCGGACCTCAGTGCAGGGCAAATGTGGGTCACAACCTGGACCTTGGGACAGGGCAAACATAGCACACAGCCTGGACCTCGGTGCAGGGCGATCGCAGCACACAGCCCGAACATCAGTGAAAGGTGACTGTGGCACACAGCCTGGAACTCATCACTAACCTACAGCGGAACACAGCCCAGACCTCAGCCCAGGGCGACCATAGCACTCAGCCCAAACCTCAGTGAAGGGCATCCTCAGCACACAGCACAGACCTCGGCTCACAGCGACCATGGCAGAGCCCGGAAATCGTTGCTAGTTGACCACGGAACACAGCCCGGAACTCAGTGAATGGTGACCGTGTGACACAGCCCGGAAAATCTGCTCAGGGCAAGGCAGCACAGATCCCAGAACTCGTCGCTAGCCGACGACGGAACACAGCCCGGACTTCGGTGCATCGCAACCACGGAACACAGGCTGGACCTAGGTGCAGGATGAACGTGGCACACATCATGGGCATGGGCGCAAGGCGACCGCGGCACACACCCCGAACCTGAATGAAGGGTGACAGCGGCACACATCCCAGACTTCGACACAGGGTGATCCTGGCACACAGCACGGACCTCGGCAGATGTCGACAGTGGCACACACCAGGACCTGAGTGCAGAGCAACCATGGCACAGAGCCCAGATTCGTCACTAGCCAATGTCAGAACACAGCCCGGACCTCGGCACAGGCCAAACGAGGCACACAGGCCAGACCTCGGCACAGGGCGACCGTGGCACACAGCCCGAACCTCAGTGAAGGGTGGTCGCGGCACAAACCCTGGAACTCGTCACTCACCAACCGCATAACAGACCTCAGCACAGGGTGAATGCGGCACACAGGCCAGACTTCAATGCAAGGTGACCACGGCACACAGCCCGGACCTCAGCACAGGGCGACCACGGCACATAGTCCGAACCTTAGAGAAGGGCAACCACGGCACACAGCCCAGAATTTGTTGCTAGATGACAGCGGAACACAGCCTGGACCTCGGCGCAGGGCGAACGCAGCACAAAGCCCAAACCTTAGAGAAGGGCAACCATGGCATACAGCCCGGACCTCGGCACAGGGTGACCGCGGCAAACAGGCCGGACCTCGGTGCAGGGCGACCGCAGCACACAGCCAGGAACTCAGTCAAGTGTGACCGCAGCACACAGCCCAGAAATCTGTAGGGCAATCATGGCACAGACCTCGGAACTTGTCGCTAGCCAACCGTGGAACACACCTGGCACACACCCCAGACCTCAGCACAGGGCGACTACAGCACACAGACCGAACCTCAGTGAAGGGCAACGGGCACACAGCCCGGACCTCAGCGCAGGGCAACCACGGCACCCAGTCCGAAACTCTGAGAAGGACAATCACGGCACATAACCCAGAAATCGCCGCTAGATGACAGCGGAACACAGCCCGGACCTCGGCGGAGGGTGAACGCGGCAAACAGTCCAGACCTCGGTGCAGGGCGACTCTGGCAAACAGCAAGGACCTCAGCAGATGGCGACAGAGGCACACAGCCCGGATCTCGGCACACGGTCACCGTGGCAGAGCCCGGAAATCGTCGCTAGCCGACCACGAAACACAGCCCGGAACTCAGTGAAGGATGACCGTGGCACTCAGCCGGAAATCTGCGCAGGGCGAAGTTGGCACTGATCCCAGAACTCGTCGCTTGCCAACCACCAAAAACAGCCCGGACTTCTGTGCAGGGCGACCGCAGCACACAAGCTGGACCTAGGTGCAGGGCGACCGCAGCACAAATCACAGACATCGGAGAAAGGCGATCGCGGCACACAGCACGAAATTCAGTGAAGGGTGAGGGCGGCACACATCCCAGATATAAACACAGGGCGACCCTGGCACACAGCACAGACCTCAGTAGATGGCGACTGCTTGAAACAGCCCGGACCTCGGTGAAGAGCAACCGTGGCACAGAGCCCAGAACACGTCGCTAGCCAACCGTGGAACACAGCCTGGACCTCGGCGCAGAGCAACCGCGGCACAGAGCACGTAACTCATCACTAGCCAACCACAGAACACAGCCTGGACCTCGGCTCAGGGTGACTGCGGCACACAGGCCAGACCTCGGCACAGGGCAACTGCGGCACACATCCTGGACATCAGCATACATCTACCACGGCACACAGCCCGAACCTCAGTGAAGGGCTACCGCAGCACACATCCCGGACCACGTCGCAGGGTTACCCTGGTAAACTGCAAGGACCTCAGCAGATGGCGACCGCGTCACACTGCCCAGACCTCGGTGCAGAGCAAGCGCAACACAGAGCCCAGAACTCGTCCCTAGCCAACCGTGGAAGGCAGCATGGACCTCGGCACATGGCGACTGCGGAACACTGCCCGAACCTCAGTGAAGGGTGACCACGACACACAGCCCAGAAATCGTCGGTAGCTGGCCACAGAACACAGGCTGGACTTCAGCACAGGGCAACCACAGCACACAGCCCAGACCTTGGCAAATGGCGACTGTGTCACACAGCATGGACCTCGGCAGATGGAGACCACGGTACAGAGCCTAGACCTCGGCAGATGGCGACCATGGCACACAGGCCGGTCCTCAGCACAGGGTGTCTGCGGCACACAGCCCGGACCTCAGCACATGGCAACTGTGCCCCACAGCCCGAACCTCAGTGAAGGGCAACCACGGCACACAGTCCGGACCTCGGCGCAAGGCAACCCAGGCACACAGCACGGACCTCAGCAGATGGTGACCGTGGGACACAGCCCAGATCTCGGCACACAGCGATCGCGGCAGAGCCCAGAAAATGTCACTAGCCGACCACAGAACACAACCCGGAACTCAGTGAAGGGCGACCGTGGCACTCAGTCTGGAAATCTGCGCAGGGCAACGGCGGCACTGATCATGAAACTCATCGCTTGCCAACCACGAAACACAGCCCTGATTTTGGTGCAGGGTGACCGCGGCACACAGGCTGGACATAGGCGCAGGGTGATCGCGGTACATAGCCCAGACCTCGGCGCAGAGTGACCGCGACACACACCGGGACTTCAGGCAGGGCGACCGTGGCACACCGCCTGAACCTAAGTGAAGGGCGACCACGGGACACATCCCGGACCACGATGCAGGGCAATCCTGGCACATAGCATGGACCTCGGCAGATGGCGACCGCGGCACACACCCCGGACCTCAGTGTAGGGCGACCGTGGCACACAGCCCAGACCCCTGCGCAGGGCAACTGCAGCACACAGCTCAAATCTCAGTGAAGGGAGAACAGAGCACACATCCCAGACCTCGAGCTCAGACGACACTGGGACACATCCCCGACCTCGAGCTAGGACGACACTGGCACACATCCCAGACCTCGGTGCAGGGCGACCGCGGCACACAGCCCAGACCTAAGTGCCGGGCAACCGCGGGACACACCCTGGACCTCGGCACAGGGCAACTGCGGCACACAGGCCGGACCTCGGCACAGGACAACCGTGACACTCATCCCGGACTAAGGCGTAGGTCTACCGTGGCACACAGACCGAACATCAGTGAAGGGCGACCGTGGGACACATCCACGAATTCGATGCAGGGTAACCCTGGCACACTAAACGGACTTTGGCAGATGTCTACCATGGAAAAACCCCGGCCCTGGCGCAGAGTAACTGCGGCACAGAGCCCAGAACTCATCACTAGCAAACCACGGAATACAGCCGGAACACGACGCGGAGTGACCGCGGCACACAGGCCAGACCTCGGCGTAGGGCAACCACGGCACACAGCCCGGACTTCAGTGAAGTGCGATCGCAGCACACAGACCGAAGCTCAGTGAAGGGTGACCGTGGCACACAGCCTGGAACTCATAACTAGCTGACCGCGGAACACAGCTAGGACCTCGACTCATGGTGACCGCGGCACACAGGCCGAAACGTGGTGCAGGTGCAACCGTGGCACAGGGCACGGAACTCGTTGCTAGCCAACTGAGGAATACAGTCCAGACTNGTGAAGTGCGATCGCAGCACACAGACCGAAGCTCAGTGAAGGGTGACCGTGGCACACAGCCTGGAACTCATAACTAGCTGACCGCGGAACACAGCTAGGACCTCGACTCATGGTGACCGCGGCACACAGGCCGAAACGTGGTGCAGGTGCAACCGTGGCACAGGGCACGGAACTCGTTGCTAGCCAACTGAGGAATACAGTCCAGACTGCGGCGCAGGGCCAATGCGGCACAAACTCGGACTTCAGCGCAGGGCGACCATGGCACACAGCCCAGACCTTGGCGCACAGCGAGCGCAACACACAGTGCAATCATCAGTGAAGGGCAAAAGCGGCACACAGCCCGGAACTCGTCACTAGCCGACCACAAAACACAGCCCGGAACTCGGCTCAGGGCAACTCGGCACACAGGCTGGACCTCGATGCAGGGCAACTGCGGCACACATCCAGGACACCAGTGTAGGTCTAACGTGGAACACAGCCCGAACCTCAGTGAAGGGCGACTGCGGCATATATCCCGGACCTCGATGCAGGGCAGCTCTGGCACACAGCATGGACCTCGGAAGATGGCGACCGCTTCACACAGCCCAGTCCTCGGCGCAGAGCAATGGTGGCAAAGAGCCCGGAATTCGTCACTAGCCAAATGCGGAACACAGCCCGGACCTCGGAACAGGACGACTGCAGCACAAAGCCCGGACCTCGGCGCAGGGCGACCATGGCACACACCCCGGACTTAGGNGTCCTCGGCGCAGAGCAATGGTGGCAAAGAGCCCGGAATTCGTCACTAGCCAAATGCGGAACACAGCCCGGACCTCGGAACAGGACGACTGCAGCACAAAGCCCGGACCTCGGCGCAGGGCGACCATGGCACACACCCCGGACTTAGGTGCATGACGACCGTGGACACACCCTGGACTTCTGCGCAGGGCGACCGTGGCACACAGCTCAAAACTCAGTGAAGGGCGACTGCGGCATACAGTACATACCACGGTGCGGGGTGACCCTGGCATACAGCATGGACCTCAACAGATGGCGCCCGCGGCACACACCCCGGATCTCAGCACACAGCGACCGTGGCAGAGCCCGGAATTCGTCGCTAGTTGACCACGGAACACAGCCAGGAACTCAGTGAAGGGCAACCGTGGCACTCAGTCCGGAAATCTGCACACGGCGAAGGTGGCACTGATCCCAGAAATCATCGCTTACCGACCACGAAACACAGCCCGGACTTCAGTTCAGGGTGACCGCAGCACACAGGCTGGACAGAGGTGCAGGGTGAACGCGGCACACATCATGGACATCATCGCAATGCGAACGCGGCACACATTCCGAACCTCAGGGAAGGGCGACCACGGCACACATCCCGGACCACGATGCAGGGCCTCCCAGCCACACAGCACGGACCTCGGCAGATGGCGACCACGGCACACACCCCAGAGTTCGGTGTAGAGTGACTGTGGCACACAGCCTTCTCCTCGGCTCAGAGCAACCCCGGCACAGACCCCGGAACTCATAGCTAGCCAATGGCGAAACACAGCCTTGACTTCGGTGCAGGGCTACTGTGGCACACAGCCGGAACTTGTCGCTAGCCGACAGCAGAACACAGCCTAGACATCGGTGCAGGGCGATTGAGGCACACAGCCTGAACCTCGGGTCAGGGCAACTGTGGCACACAGGCCAGACCTCGGCGCAGGGCAACTGGAGCACACATTCCGATATCGGCATAGATCGAACGCGGAACAGAGCCCGAACATCAGTGAAGGGCTACCGTGGCATACATCCCAGTCCTCGATGCAGGGCGACCCTGGCACAAAGCACGGACCTCGGCAGAACGCGATTGCATCACACAGCCCGGACCTGGGCACAGAGCAACTGCGGCACACAGCCTGGAACGCGTCATTAGCCAATCGCGGAACACAGGCCGGAACTCGGCATAGGGTGGCCATGGCACACAGTCCAGAACTCGGCGCAGAGCGACCGTGGCACACAGCCAAAAACTCGGTGCAAGGCGACCACGGCACACAGCCCGAAACTCCGTGAAGAACGACCGCAGCACACAGCCTGGAACTCGTTGCTAGCCAACCTCAAAACACAGCCCGGACCTCAGTGCAGGATGACTGTGGCACACAGGCCGGACCTCGATGCAGGGCGACCACGGCACACAGTTCGGAACTCAGCGCAGGGCGACTATGGCACACAGCCTGGACCTCAGTGTACAGCGACCGCAGCAGAGAACGGAACTCATTGCTAGCTGACCACAGAACACAGCCCAGAACTCAGTGAACGGCGACCGCGGCACACAGCCCAGAAATCTGCGCAGGTCAAGGCGGCACAGATCCAGGAACTGGTCACTAGCCGACCATGGAACACAGCTCGGAACTCGGCGCAGGGCGAGCACGGAACACATGCCCGACCTCGGCACAGGGCAACCGCGGCACACAGCCCAAACCTCAGGGAAGGGAGAACATAGCACACATCCCGGACCTCGAGCTAGAACGACACTGGCACACATTCCAGACCACGGCACAGGGCGACCGCATTACACAGCCCAGACCTAAGTGCCAGGAGACCATGGCACACACCCTGGACCTCGGCGCAGAGCAACTGTGGCACACAGGCCAGACCTCGGCACAGAGCAACCGCGACACTCATCCCGGACATAGGCGTAGGTCTACCATGGCACACAGACCGAACATCAGTGAAGGGCAACCGCAGCACACATCCCGGAATTCGATGCTAGGTGAACCTGGCAAACTGCACGGACATTGGCAGATGTCTACCATGGCAAAAACCCCGGCCCTGGTGCAGAGTAACTGCGGCACAGAGCCCGGAACTCGTCACTAGCCAACCGCGGAATACAGACCGGAACACGGCACGGGGCGACCGCGGCACACAGGCCAGACCTCGGCGCAGGGCAACCATGGCACACAGCCCGGACTTCAGTGAAGGGCAACCATGGCACACAGCCTGGAAGTCATCACTAGCCGACCGCGGAACACAGCCAGGACCTCGGCTCACGGTGACCGTGGCACTCAGCCCGTACCTTGGTGCAGGTGCAACCGCGGCACAGCACCCAGAACTCATTGCTAGCCAACTGAAGAATACAGTCCAGACCTCAGCTCAGGGCCAATGTGGCACACAACTCAGACTTCGGCGCAGGGCGACCATGGCACACAGGCCAGACCTCGGCACATGGCGACCGCAACACACAGGACAAACAACAGTGAAGGGCAAAAGAGGCACACAGCCCGGAACTCGTCACTAGCCGACCGCAAAACACAGCCCGGAACTCGGCTCAGGGCAACTTGGCACACAGGCCGGACCTCGACGGAGGGCAACTGTGGCACACATCCAGGACACCGGTGTAGGTCTAACGTGGAACACAGCCTGAACCTCAGTGAAGGGCAACCGTAGCATATATCCTGGACCTCGATGCAGGGCAGCTCTGGCACACAGCATGGACCTCAGAAGATGGTGACCGTGTCACTCAGCCCAGACCTCGGCGCAGAGCAATGGCGGCAAAGAGCCCCGAATTCGTTGCTAGCCAAATGCGGAACACAGCCCAGACCTTGGCACAGGATGACTGCGGCACAAAGGCCAGACCTCGTTACAGGGCGACCACGGCACACACCCCGGACTTAGGTGCAGGGCGACCATGGACACACCCTGGATCTCTGCACAGGGCGACCACAGCACACAGCTAAAAACTCAGTGAAGGGCGACCGCAGCACACAGTACAGACCTCGGCGCAGGGCGACCCTGGCACACAGCACGGACCTCAGCAGATGGCGCCCGCGACACACAGCCCGGATCTCGGCACACAGCAACTGCGGCAGAGCCTGGAATTCGTCGCTAGCTGACCACGGAACACAGCCAGGAACTCAGTGAAGGGCGACCGTGGCACTCAGTCTGGAAATCTGCGCACGGCGAAGGCAGCTCTGATCCCGGAAATCGTCACTTACCGACCACAAAACACAGCCCTGACTTCAGTGCAGGGCGACTGCTGCACACAGGCTGGACAGAGGCGCAGGGTGACCGTAGCACACATCACGGACATCGGCGCAATGAGACTGCGGCACACATCCCGTACCTCAGTGAAGGGCGACCACAGCACACATCCTGGACCACGATGCAGGGCCTCCCTGGCACACAGCACGGACCTCAGCAGGTGGTGACCACGGCACACACCACAGAGCTCGGTGTAGAGCGACCGTGGCACGCCGCCCGCTCCTCGGCTCAGAGCAACCCCGGCACAGACCCTGGAATTTGTCGCTAGCCAATGGCAGAACACAGCCTGGACTTTGGTGCAGGGCGATTGAGGCACACAGCCCGGACCTCGGTTCAGGGCAACCGTGGCACACAGGTCGGACCTCAGTGCAGGGCTACTGTGACACGCAGCCGGAACTCGTCACTAGCTGACAGCGGAACACAGCCTAGACATTGGTGCAGGGCGACTGAGGCACACAGCCTGAACCTCGGGTCAGGGCAACCATGGCACACAGGCCAGACCTCGGCGCAGGGCAACTGCAGCACACATCCCGACATCTGCGTAGATCAAACGGGGAACAGAGCCCGAAACTCAGTGAAGGGCAACCGTGGCATACATCCCAGTCCTCGACACAGGGCGACCCTGGCACAAAGCAAAGACCTCGGCAGATGGTGACCACGTCACACAGCCCGGACCTGGTCACAGAGCAACTGCGGCACAGAGCCCGGAACACGTCATTAGCCAAACGCGGAACACAGGCCAGAACTCGGCACAGGGTGACCGCAGCACAGTCTGGACTTAGGTGCAGGGTGACCGCAGCACACAGGCTGGACCTATTCGGAGGGCAACCGTGGACCACATCATGGACATCGGCACAAGGCAACCAGACACACAGCCCGAGCCTCAGTGTAGGGCGACCGTGGCACACAGCCCGGAATTGTCACAAGCTGACCGTGGAACACAGCCAGGACCTCGGCTCAGGGTGACTGTGGCACACAGGCCGGACCTGGGCCCCGGCCAACAGCGGCACCCATCTCAGAATTCGCCACTAGCTGACCGCAGAACACATCCGGGATCTCATCGCAGGGCGTCCGCTGCACACAGCCCAGACCTCAGCACAGGGCGACTACGGCACACATACTGAACCACAGTGAAGGGCGACAGCAGCACACAGCCCGATCCTCGGTGCAGGGTGACCCTGGCACACAGTACAGACCTCAGCAGATGGAGAGCGCGACACACAGCCCAGATCTTGGTGCACAGTGACCGCAGCAGAGCCCGGAAATCGTCAGTAGCCGACTGCGGAACACAGCCCAGACATTGGCTCAGGGCAACTGTGGCACACAGGCCAGACCTCGGCACTAGGCAACCGCGACACACATCCTGGATATCGGCGTAGATATATCGCGACACACAGACCGAATCTCAGTGAAGGGCGACCGTGGCACACATCCTGGAATATGACGCAGGGTGACCTTGGCACACTGCATGGACCTCGGCAGATGGTGACTGCGGCACACAGCCCGGCACTTGTGTAGAGTAACTGCAACACAGAGCCCAGAACTCATCACTAGCCAACCACAGAACACAGCCCGGACCTCGGCGCGGAGGGACCGCAGCACACAGGCCGGATGTCGGTGCAGGGCGTCCACAGCACACAGCCCAAACTTCAGTAAAGGGCGACCACGGCACACAGCCCGAACCTCAGTGATGGAATATGACGCAGGGTGACCCTGGCACACTGCAGGGACCTTGGCAGATGACGACTGCATCACACAGCCCGGACTTTGGCGCAGAGCAACCATGGCGCAAAGCCCATAACTCTTCGCTAGCCAACTGTGGAACATAGCCTGGACCTCGCTCAGGCAACTGTGGTACACAGGTCGGACCTCGGCACAGGGTGACCTCGTCACACAGGCCGGACCTTGGTGCAGCGCGAACGCAGCACACAGTCCAGACCTCAGTGCAGGCGACTGCGGCACACAGCCTGGATCTCGGCGCACAGCGGCCACAGAGGAGCCCGGAAATCGTCGCTAGGTGACCACAGAACACAGCCTGGAACGCAGTGTAGGGTGACCGTGGCACTCAGCCTGGAAATCTGCGCAGGGCGAAGGCGGCACTGATCCCAGTACTCATCGCTTGCCGACCACAAATCACAGCCTGGACTTAGGTACATGGCGACCACGACACACAGGCTGGACCTAGGCACAGGGNGTGACCGTGGCACTCAGCCTGGAAATCTGCGCAGGGCGAAGGCGGCACTGATCCCAGTACTCATCGCTTGCCGACCACAAATCACAGCCTGGACTTAGGTACATGGCGACCACGACACACAGGCTGGACCTAGGCACAGGGCGACTGGGGCACACATCACGGACATCGGCACAAGGCGACTGCGGCTGACATCCTGGACATCAGTGCAGGGGCACTGCAGCTCACAGCCCAGACCTCGGTGCAAGGCAAATGCGGCACACAGTCCAGACCTCGGTGCAGGGCGACTGCAGCACACAGACCAGACCTTGGCGCAGGGCGACCGCGGCACACAGCCTGGACCTCAGGGAAGGGAGAACGCAGCACACAGCCCAGAACTCGTCGCTAGCTGACAACGGAACACAGCATGGAACTCGGCACAGCGCCAACACGGCAGACAGCCTGGATCTCGGTGCAGAGCGACTGCGGCACAAAGTTTGGACTTCAGTGCAGGGCGACCATGACACACAGCCGGAACCTCAGTGAAGGCAAGCACAGCACACCCCAGCACTCATCGCTAGCCAACCACGGAACACAGCCCGGACCTCGATGCAGGGTGACCGCGGCACACAGCCCAGATCTCAGCGCAGGGTAACCGTGGCACATAGCCCATACTTCAGTGAAGGGTGACCACAGCACACAGCCCGGAACATGTCACTAGCCGACCGCAGCACACAGCTCTGATCTCGGCGGAGGGCGACCACGGAGGAGCACAGAAATCATCACTAGCCGACCACGGAACACAGCCCAGAACTCAGTGAAGGGCGACTGTGACACTCAGCCTGGAAATCTGCGCAGGGTGAAGGCGGCACTGATGATGGAACTCGTCGCGTGCTGACCATGAAACACAGCCCAGACATAGGTGCAGGGTGACCGCAGCACACAGGCTGGAACTAGGCGCAGGGCTACCGCGGCACACATCATGGACATCGGGGCAAGGCAACCGTGGCACACCACCCGAACCTCAGTGTAGGGTGACAGCGGCACACATCCCGGACCTCAACGCAGGGCGACCCTGGCAAACAGCACGGACCTCAGCAGATGGCGACCGCGTCACACAGCCCGGAACTCTTTGAAGAACAACTGTGGCACAGAGGCTGGAACTCGTCTCTAGCCAATCGTGGAACACAACCCGGAACTCAGAACAGGGTGACCGCAAAACACAGCTTGGACCTCAGTGAAGGGTGACCGCGGCACACAGACTGGACTCGTCGCTAGCCGACAGCGGAACACAATTCAGACCTCGGCACATGGCGAATGCGGCACACAGCCCGGACCTTGGCGCAGGGCGACTGCGGCACACAGCCGGGACCTCGGTGCGGGGTGACCGCGGCAAAAAGCCTGAACCTCAGTGAAGGGCGACCACGCCACACAGCCCGGAACTCATCACTAGCCGACCTGGGAACACAGCCCGGGATCGACTCAGGTCGACTGCAGCACACAGGTCAGACCTTGGCACAGGGCAACCACGGCACACATCCTGAACATCGGTGTAGGTTGNAGTCTGACCTTAAGTTGCAAGCTCAACATTCAGAGCACAATTTATAAAAGGACAGGTGTTGGCAGAGGGCACCTCATACAGATGAGTGAACAGCGGGCTTGCCCTGTGTGTGTGTCATTGGGGGTGGGAGGGGGGACATCATCTTCAAATCACAGGAGAAAATGCTACAAGCCCTTGCCTAGGTTCTCAGAACCAGGCTTACACATGGTGGGGCCTCCGCCAGCAAAACTGGCAAGAACACCATGAGTCTTCATGCCTCCCCACAGGACATAACCTAACTGGGGAGGAAGAGGAGGCAGTGGCCAAAGGTCAACAGGAAGAGCTAACACCGTCCAGCAGGACGTGCCAGTGTGACGGGTCCCATGGCGAGTGGGGAAACCAGGGCCAAGAGAGCTGGACACGCAGGGAGTGTGTGGCAGGGGACCCTCATCCTGTCACTCCGCTGCCAAGAGCCTGTGTTCCTCTCTGACACAGGCAGATAGTAATAACCCGTTCTCGGGGGCTTACATTTTGTATAAGAATCAAATGAGATCATAAATGTAGTGAAGCAGACTCGGGGATCCTGATACATGTTTAACAAATGCCTACTTCCTCATTAATAAATTTGTAAAAGACTAGAGTATGGAAGCCCCAAGAGGTGTGGGAAGGTTGGAGACTAAATCTGAATGCCCGATTTTTTCCCCTCACCTCTGCCTTGGACCAGGCCTCTTGCCATCCAGCCCCCTTTACACTGAGCACTCTCCCGTCCACAGGGGCAGGCTCCATTGCCCAGCATACACATAGAAGACACCCCCTGACACAGTGTCCCAGATTGTCTCCTGCACCACTTCCGGTGGTTTTCCCTTTGTACCCAGATGCTTCCCTCTCTTCCCTGCCCCTCCTTTGGCCCTTGATTCTCCCTGCTGCCATTTTCCCATCTTTCCTACTAGGCTGTGAACATCCAGAGATCAGAAAGAATGTCATCTCTGTGTTCCACATAGTACTTGGATCATGGCAGACTCTCAGGGGTTGGCATGGACCAGGAAAGACTCTGGTCTTTCAGAAGAAGTTCTGTTTCTCTACCAGTCATCGACGGGGGCACCTCACCAAGTACCAGATCCAGACTGGATGGGCCAGGGGCTCCTTGCAGAGCAGGGGCCCCTATGTGTCAGGAGCTTTTCTTTATCAGCTCATCTAGGTCCCACAAAAGCCAGAGGGCACAAATTACTCTGTTTTGTTGATAAGGAAACTGAGTTAGAGAGTAATGTGGCCAAGGGCTGGTGGCTGGTAAGTCTCTGGACCAGGTCTGTATCTGAGTCAGAATTTTCTCTCCACATTGCTGCTTCTTATGTAGACACATAGAGATCACCCAGTTATAAGCATGGTTCTGCAGATTCTCAGAGAGTGGGAGTGGGGAGGGGCTTTAAAGACAGGCCCACCCAGGAGAATGGGTGAGTGTAGGGCCATGAGAAGGTCTCTCCACCTTAAATGATGCCAACCTGGGCCCAAATCTCAGTTGTGCGTATGGAGGATCTTCAGAATATTAAAAATAGAATTACCACTTGATCTTTCTGGAAGTATATCCAAAGTACACAAAAATACTGACTTGAAAAGATATCTGTACCTCCATGTTTATAGCAGCATTGTTTTGAATAGCCAAGACTTGGAAATAATGTAAGTGTCCATCCATGAATGAATGGATAAAGAAAATGTGATGTGTACCTATCTATCTATCTCTATATATATAATGGAATATATATAATATATTATATGTTATATATTATATCAATATATGATATAATTGTTATACTTAATATACTATGTTAATATACAGTATATCATATATATAATGGAATCTTATCCAGCCATAAAAACGAGGAAATCCTACCCTTTGCAACAACATGGATGGCCCTTGAGAAGGCAATATGCCAAGTGAAGTAAGACACAGAAGGATGAGTGCTATATGATCCCACCTATATGTGGAAGCAAAGAAAAAATCAAACCCATAGAAAATGAGATCAGAGTTGTGGTTACTGGAGTAAGAAGGTGGGGGGATGGGAATTGGAGAAAAGTGGTCAAAAGGCATAAACTTCCAGTTACAAGATATCAGTACTTAGGGATGAAACATACAGCATGACTGTAGCTAACAGTGCTATATGACATTCAAGAAAGTTAAGATAATAGATTCTAAGGGTTCTCATCACAAGGAAAAAATAATCTTTTGCTTTCTCTTTCCTTGTATCTATATGAGTTGATGGATACCAGCTAAACTCACTGTGGAAATCATTTCACATGTACTAATCATTTTCCATGTACTAATAAGTGCAACCATTCTACCGTATACCTTAAACTTATACAGTGACGTGTGTCAATTGCATCAAAATAAAACTGCAGGAAAAATCTAGTTACTCATTTATAGCTGGGTGACCTTGGTGTATTGCTTAATGCCTCTCAGTTTCCTTGTATTCAATGCTGGACAAAAGTAGCTGACTGGATGTCTATGGAGCTTCCATATGTATGTTGCTCCATTTGTAAACTCCTTATATATGTCTGTTCCATGACATATGTAAAAGCACATTGTTTGTCTCAATAAAATCTGGCTGAACCTGGGATTAGAGGCCCAGACCACAACCCCTGCAGCCCTCCCTTTTATCTAGAGGCTAAACCCAGCTTCTGTCCTCTTGGAAACAACAGAGAGCAGCATCACATGAGGATCCTCCATAACCCATATGCCCTTTATCAAGTGACCAACATGCCTGAATTAGCCAACAACATTCAGAGGGATAGCCGGGATCCCAGGAGCATCCCCTCCTCCCGTCTTGCCTGTCCTCCCTCTCCCCCCATCTCCCTCTCTCCAGTGATGACTCCGCATCTTTGGTACCATAGCTGAGCACATTTGCAGAGGTTTCTAATGGCTGGTCAGGTCTCTCTGAGGACTAATGTGTATTCCCTCTAATGACATTCATTAGTCTCTCCAACATCAATACTGTTCTCAGGTTAATATGTTTGGCTTAATGAGGCATTTATTTTCAGGCTGAAAACTATTGAAGAAGCATGTTTTTCTCCCCATGAGCTAAGCTGATGAATAGATTAATCCTAGACTAAGAAAATGAATCTAACTGGCCTGTTTTTATTCCTTGGTAATGGCTGCCTTGGATTCATTTGACTTAACCTGGTTATTTCTTATGGAAATAAACAAAAAGACATTCCCTGATTGGGTCTGTGGTTTGTCCCCCATTCATTTTGTCCCCTTTCTACCAGCTCTCAGGAAATAAAAAGAAATAGTACCAGTGTATGAGGAGGTGGGGAAAGCATGCTGGAAACTGAGCAAGAGGAGGGGCTAGAATGTGAAAAGGAAGCTCGCTTCTCAGATGGGAACAGAACACAGCAACAATCACAGATGGAGCGGGGAGTCCGGCTGGCCCACCTCTGTCGTTGCAGGCTTTGTGGGATTCACGGTTGTAGCCCATGTCCAGCGCCCTATTGGCACTCAATAGACATTTGTTGAATGAGTGAAATCGAAACTCAACAAATGACTTTTGTTTTTCAAGGAATCACATGATCTCAAGAAGGAGAAGATGCCCATTGTCTCAGACACATATGGTGGGTAAGCCAGTGTTCCTGACTCCTGGCCCAAAGTCAAGGATGACCTGAAGGACAATTTTCTTTGCTGACCAGTGGCTACACCACATCCTTCTCCATACAGCTTCTAAAGGCTACTGCCAGCCATGAGATACCAGCTAGCACATATCACCCTTCCTCCCAGGAATTTGCTGCCAGCTCGTGCCAATTTGCCTGGCCCTGGCTGAAGTTCAACAGTACAGAGGGATCTGTGCCCCACCCCCTTTCTCAATGACCAGAATTCATTCTGTTGACGAGACCAGTCCTTTTGTTTTGTTTTGTTTTTTTTAATTGTGCTGGTAGATGGGTGAGGGGTGTAGTTAAGGAGTGTGGACTTTACAGGCAGAGATAGCTGATTTCTGATCTCAAGTCCTTCACCTCCAGCTGAGAGGTCTTGGTAAATCCATTCATCTCTGAGGTTCCATATCCTAAATTTTAAGCAGTGATGACATTTTCTTTCTTTGGTTGCTAAAATGCTTGAAAGAAACCACATGTATAAACTGGCTGGCACAGTAAGTGCTCAGTGACTGTGGAGATTGGGATTGAAAAGAAGTGGATTTGATATCATCAAACACAACTGGCATTTAGCCTTCATCCTCTTCACATCTCTCTTCCCTGATGCTGGTCTGTTCTCTGCTTTGTTCTGATTCCAAACTGTGAATCAGATCCGTTCGGCTCTCCCTGCCTTTCCTGACCCAGATCCCCCATTTTCCAGGCTGCCCATCACAGTCCTGAGGATGCATCTAGATCTTAGATAATAACCTGATCATGATCCCTGGATGTTACTTCCTCTTAGTTTATCCAGCACATACTCATATCTAGTTCCCTCCACTCCTTTGAGAAGCCAACTCTCCTCCCCAGGCAGAGTTCACATGGAGATGTTAAGACAGATAGGAGAGAGCTAACTTTGGTATCCCTAATGCTAGACTATCCCCAACCTAGGACAGACACAGCCAGGTAAACATGGTCCAGGAGCCCTCCCCATCCACCCTTTGAGTGTCCAACTCTTGCAACCCTGTGGACTGTAGCCTGCCAGGCTCTCTGTCCCTGGATTCTCCAGGCAAGAATACTAAAGTGGGTTGCCATTTCCTTCTCCAGAGGATCTTCCTGACCCAGGAATCAAACTCAGATCTCCTTCATTGCAGGCAGATTCTTTACTGGCTGAGCTATGAGGGAAGCCCCTACCCTTTGGGAACTCCAGCATATTGTGATGCTTCTGTCCTATTTCTAAATGCACCTGCCACTTGGAGTTCTTAAGGCTATTAGAAGGTGAGATATGGTGATCTAGTAGGGTGGACCAGGAGAGGGAGTGACTTTAAAGTAAGGGAAACGCCTCCTCTTCCCCTTGGCCTTAGACATCCTGTTGCAGGTCCTGGCCCTTTGTCTCCTTCAGAACCATGGACAGCAGCCATAAAGCCCTGGACTCTTGCCCAGTGCCAGACAGACACTACAAAACTGACGGAAATGAACCTCAGAGATCATCTCAGGTCAACAATATATTTCATGAGCAGAGAGTTGTTTAGAACTAGGAGAGCTGTTTAGAAATGATATGGTTTAATAAAGAGGTCACTGGACATGAAAGCTGAAGCCTTGGGTTTGCTATGTGACCTTGAGCAAACTATCTCCCCTCCATAAACTCTAGCACCCCTAAATCCATCATTCCAAGATGTCTGCTTGGAGACACAAGAAGTGGGTAATAGTTCAAGATCTAATCCTGTCCCCATATGAGAAAAAATATCTCCAGCAACCTGGTGAAGCTACTGATGACAAAAGCTACTATGCTTTTGCCTTGCAGATATTGTACTCCTTCCATTTTATAGTTTGTTGGGTGGCTAATCAACATAGCCATGTTTATCAATGTCAAACTAATTAGATACTTCCTGTAAAATCTCTTCATAGGGAACTTCATGAAACATCAATAAGTCTTCCAAGCTCCCAGATTCAGAGAATATCCCAACTAGAAGTGCTTTGACAATGGTTCCATCCACCTCCTTCATTGTCCAGTTGAGGGAGCAGAGGCCAAGAGAGGGAGAATGACTTGAGTTAGTGGAAGAGCTGGACCACAGATGGAATTGACTCTTTGCTTCCAGACAGTACTATGACCACTTCCCTCTATAGGTGGTAGAGAAATTGACCAAAAACATTTTGGTCATGTCACTGGGTTGAGAACCCTGAAGATGTACAAAGCAATGATCCTGCCATTTACTGACCTTTCACCATGCAAGTCTCACGATAATCACAGAAAAAAGACCATTTTGTCTTCACTATAAAGATGAAGAACCTAAGACTCAGAGATTTATGGATAATTGAGAAGAAAGATGAACAAGATACTTGGGTCCTGCTTACAGCAAACCTCACATTTCTAACAACTATGTTCTACTTGAGAGGCCTGTTTTGCTAACTCTAGTTTCACCCTAACTCTAACTGCCATCACTAACTCAGCCTGCTTTGCTGATAAACTGAAACTCCTTCCGTTTTAGCACAGCAGGTCCTGCATCCCAGAAAATCCCTCAGTTTGGGGCAAACCAGAATGGTTGATGACTTCTACTATAACTCCAGCCTGCATTCAAATTGTCACCCTTTCCCTACATCTCTGCTCTTCCAGCTGGTGGAATGTCAGGCATGGAACATCACCCCAGGGTGTAAGTATTACTCAGAGATTTGGACAGCAACATTTTTACTAAATACAACTAAGTCATGGACTGGATTGCAAAATTCACAGGGCTTTTAAAGATAAACCATCAGTCTTCAGGATGTTTTATTCATGGGGAAAGCATTTCTATTCATGCCTCTATTTATTCACTTTGCCCTTTAGAAGTATTCATCTGAACACAAGAGGCCACCTTGATCTTAGCCTCAAAGTTGGTCTTTGCATTGACTGAGCTCTTCCAACCATCCTACACTAACCACAGCTTAAAATACAGAATGTGAGTGCAGCCCTATCCAATTCATGAAACTGATCCTGACTTTATCCTTGAGATGATCCTAATCTGTCTCAACCAAAAGCCATCCCTGGACTCCTGAGCCTAAGAAACAGACAGAGTGTTATGTCTCATGTTAGATACATAGTTGGATTTGAGGTCCAGCTTTTCTACTGACTAATGATGTCACCTCACTAAGTCTCCATTTTTTTCATCCTTCAGATGGGACCTGTGTTAGATGGAATTATTCACACAGAGTGCTCAGGTCAGGGGCTGGCACAGCCATTTTTGACCTGGTCAAAATTCTTGATGGGTCAAAAAATTCTTGATGGGAACCTAACCTTTACTTTAAATGTATCTAAGCCTACTCCAGCCCTTCACATACTGTTCCCAGTGCTTACTGTGATGGTGACTGAAACCCAGGCCTAAGCACTTGTCCGCTGCAGCCTCTGCATTTATCACATAGGGGGACCAGTGTGCCATGCTAAGTTAGGACACTTCCACTCTCTCCTCACATTATGTCTTGTTAAGAATGTTTTCAGAAAGGAAAAAAAAAAATCCCCCAAAGAACAAGCTGCTTTGAAAGAACATCTGCAAGGGGACTGGAGAGAACAGATGTCAGGAGCCCAGAAGGGCAGTAGAAGGATGTATGGCTGTTTGGGCCCTTGAAAGCCTCTCACCTTGACAGTCTAGGCCAGGCTGCAAGCCCAGTGTGTGCCACACCTCTGCCCCCGACTATCTGTGTAGTCAGGGTCAATCACTTACCCTTTCTGACCTCAGCTCCCTGCTCTACAATAAATTGCCAGGGCCAGAGTCTAGGGCTCCTCCAGCTCTGACATCCAGGAGACCCCCAGCTGGCTCTGACTCCAGGGCATGGGTCTTTTCTATTTGTAGGTCTCCTGAGACTTCATCTGCAAAGCCTCATTTTTATTTCATTCACAGCCAGTGCATCCTCACATGCTCCCAAGAGAAGCAGGAGCCCTAACTCTCTGAGTCACCTCGATTCCTGTCTCTGAGATCAGGCTTCCTGAGTCCACATTTCTCATTTTAGGGGCGTGGGACCAGGAGCAGGAGACCAGAGTTCAAGTCTGGATGCTGAGGCCCACTCAGAATGAGCTCAGGCACACCCCCTACCCTGGATCTCAAGTCCTCTGTTTAGATAAAATAAATTCAATTTTCGCCAGGACTCTCACAGCTTGATTATCGCCCAGGAAGCTTATACTCTCCAACACACCCTCACCTGACTAGCCTCAGATTCACTCAAAACCCCACCTGCAGAGGCTCACCTGTGAGCCAGGCCCTGGGGATATAGGATGCATGAGACACTGTTGAGGCCACTGAGTGATACTCTCAGTCCCACGGGGAAGGGAACCAGACGGAGTAATGACCCAACTCTGGGCAAAAGGACAAGGCCAGGTCAGCACATAGCACCCTAGGACCCTGAACCCTGTCCATTTTGGGTGTTCAGGAGAGCTCCCCAGGGCCTGAGCATACCTCCTCTGTGGCTTCCAAACCTGCTCCACAAGGAGCCACCTGCGAGGCCTTGGACAAGCCATCCCCCACAGGACCTGTTGCCTGGTTTGTCTAAAACAGGTCTCAGCTCAAACACCGACTTCCCCAGGAGACTTTCTTGGACCCCAACCAAAAGTAGCTCCAATCACTGTCTTCCACATGATCTGGAAATTATTTGCTACTTGTTTATTGTCAGAAAGTCCCTGATTGCACATACACCAAATGAAATTCTTTTATGTATTTATACAATAAACACTCTGTACCAGGTAATGTTCCAGGAGCTGGAGATTCAACAGTCAGAAAAACTAACAACATTTCCTCTATAGACCCTCAGTAGATTAGCTTGCATAGAGATAGCAAGGTAAATAAATAAAATATAGAGAGTATATTAGGACAGTGGTAATTGATCAGGAGATTAAAGTAGGCAGGAGGAGGGGTGAGAAGTGCCAGGAGGCTGGGGCGCAATTTCACATGGGTGGCCAGAAGGAGCCTTTCTGGGAAGGCTGCAGGCCCTGAGGGTCCCTGTCGGGGGAGCATCCCAGGCTATAGGAACCATAAGCCAAAGTGGAAGGCAAGAGTGTGCCCGGTACACCTGAGGGTCAGGAGGCCCACGTGGATGGGGCAGAGTGAGGGAGAAACTGTGGAGGCCTGGGGGTTAGGGAAGAACTCTGGTGTTACCATAGAAAGATGGGAGCCGGGGAGGATGTGAGCAGAGGAGAGAGGTGTTTGCCTGGTGTTGTTAAACTCTCTCCTGCTACTCAGTGGAGAAGAGACCATAGGAGGCAAGAGCGGAATCGGGAAGACAGCTGGGCAGAATAAGCCAGGCTGTGGGCAATGGTAGATTGAATTGCGATAAAAGCATGAGGGTGAGAGATGCTGGATTTTTTATAAGTCTTCAGCACAGCAGCTGGTACACAGTAGGTCCATAGGAGATGGCAGCTATGATGGAAGATGCTGAGAAATCTGAAATGAAATCTTCCAGCTGCCTGCCCTCATCTCTCTGAGACCTAGTAACTATGTTTTCAATCTCTCAGAGGGGATTAAGAAGGAAATATCTCCAGGCTGCAAAGAGAAATTGCCAATGACACGGTAAAGGTCTAAGTTACCTGCCAAGGTCTTTGAAACCGTGGAAAAAGACAAGAGGGTCAGATTATATAAGTGATAAAACACTAACATTCACACATTCAACATGTGCTTGAAAGATGCACACCCAGAATATTTTTAAGGGTAAGTTAACCTTTAAAAAATATGTGCTCTTTCTTGATTTAAAAAAAGTTTGAGAGGTAAAATGTGCGTGTGCTGACTTCAGTTTTCCCAATTATAAAGGAATTCCTTTTCCTTTATAATATATTCTGTCTTTGGGATTTTAACTGGATATAGCCAAAGCTATGATTTTTCCAGTACTCATGTATGGATATGAGAGTTGGACCATAAAGAAAGCTGAGTGCCAAAGAATGGATGCTTTTGAACTGTGGTGTTGGAGAAGACTCTTGAGAGTCCCTTGGACTGCAAGGAGCTCCAACCAGTCCATCCTAAAGGAAATCAGTCCTGATATTCATTGGAAGGACTGATGCTGAAGCTAAAACTGCAATATTTTGGACCTGATGCAAAGAACTGACTCATTGGAAAGACCCTGATGCTGGGAAAGATTGAAGGCAGGAGGAGAAGGGGACGACAGAGGATGGGATGGTTGGATGGCATCATTGGCTCAACGGACATGAGTTTGAGTAAACTCTGGGAGTTGGTAATGGACAGGGAGGCCTGGCGTGTTGCAGTCCTTGGGGTCACAAAGAGTCAGACACGACTGAGTGACTGAACTGAATTGAACTGAATATCCATTCGTGACAAAAACCTCTCCTCAAAGTTGGTGTAGATGGAACATATCTCAACATAATAAAATCCATTTATGACAAACCCACAGCCAAATTGTACTCAACAGAGTGAAAAGCTGAAATCTTCTCCTCTAAAATCAGAAACAAGACAAGGCCCACTCTCTCCATTTCTATTTAACATAGTAGTGGAAGTCCTGGCCACAGCAACTGGATAAGAAAAAGAAATAAAATGGTTCAAATTGGGAGAGAAGACATAAAATTGTCACTATTTGCAGATGACATGATACTATATATAGAAAATCCTGACATCTCTACCAAAAAGCTCTTACAACAAAATTTAGCAAAGCAGCAGGATACAAGATTAACATACAGAAATCTGCTGCTTCCCTACACAATAATAATGAACTACCAGAAAGAGAAAACAGAAAGGCCATTCCATTTACAATAGAATGAAAAGGAATATAGGAATAAATTTAACTGTAGAGGTGGAAGACGTACACTCTGAAAACTATATGACATTTATGAAGGAAAGAGAAGATGATATGATATCTTGTGTTCTTGGATCATAAGAATTAATATTGTTAGATGTCCATACTACCCAAAGCAATTGAGAGGTTTAATGCAATCCCTATCAAAATACTCATGATATTGTTTCAGAAAACTAGAAAAAAAGTATTATAAAATATGCATGAAACCACAAAAGACTCCAAATAGTCAAAACAATTTGAGAAAAAAATAATAAAGCTGGAGGTTTCACATTCTCTGACTTCAGGCTTTGCTACAGTTACAGTATAGTACTGGCACAAAAACAGATACATAGATCAGGGGAACAGAACAGAGAATCTAGAAAGTAACCCACACACATATGGTCAATAATCTAGAACGAAGGAGACAAAAACCTAAATGAGGAAAAGACAGCCTCTTCAATAAGCAGTTTGGGGAAAACTGGACAGCAAAGTATGAAAGAATGAAATTAGAACATTTTCTCACACCATATACAAAAATAAATTCATAATGGATTAAAGACCTAAATATAAGAACAGAAACATCAAACTCCTAGAACACATAGGCAGCACACTCTTTACATAAATCTTCATAATTTTTTTTTTGGATGTGACTCCTCAAGTAAGGGAAACAAAACTGAGCAAATGGGACCTAATTAAACGTAAAAGATTTTGTACAGTGAAAGAAATTATTGACAAAAGGAAAAGACAATTTGATGAATGGGAGAAAATAATTGTAAAAGATATGTCTGATGAGAGGTTAATAGCCAAAATATACAAACAGCTCAAAAAATTCAATATCAAAACAACAGATTTTAAAATGGGCAGAAGATCTGAATAGACATTTTCCCAAAAAGACATACATATGGCCACAGGCACATGAAAACATGCTCTATATCACTAATTATCAGATAAGTCCAAATCAAAACCATAACAAAATAACACCTCATCTGTCAGAACAGCTATTATTAAAAAGACCACAAATAACAAATGTTGGTGAGAATGTGATTAAAAGGGAACCCTAATAAACTGCTGGCAGAAATGCAAATTGATGCAGCTACTGTGGGAAATGGTACGGAGTTCCTCAAAAAGCTAAAAACAGAACATATGATACAGCAGTTCCACTCCTAGATATATATGTGAAGAAATTAAAAACACTAATTTGAGAAGATACATGCACTCCAGTGGTCATAGCAGTATTATTTAGAGTGACCAAGATACAGATGGAGAAGGAAAGGGCAACTCACTCCAGTTTTCTTGCCTGGAGAATCCCCATGGACAGAGGAGTCTGGCGGACTACAGTCCATAGGGTCGCAACGAGTCGGATGTGAATCAAGCAACTTAGCATGCACGCAAGATACAGAACCAACCTAAGTGACCATCAACAGATCAATGGATAAAGAAGATATGATATAAACAGACAATAAAATATTGTTGTTGATGTTGTTTAATCACTAAGTCATAGACTGTAGGCTCATTTGTCCTTGGGATTTCCCAGGCAAGAATACTGGAGTAGGTTGCCATTTCCTTCTCCAGGGGATTTTCCCAACCCTGGAATCGAACCCAGGTCTGCTGCATTGCAGGCTACCCACTCCATTTTCTGCTCCAATTACACTCCAGTATTCTTGGGCTTCCCTGGTGGCTCAGCTGGTAAAGAATCTACCCGCAATGCAGGAGACCTGGGCTCGATCCCTGAGTTGGGAAGATCCCCTGGAGAAGGAAATGGCTACCCACTCCAGTATTCTGGCCTGAAGAATTCCATGGACTGTATAGTCTATGGGGTCGTGAAGAGTCGGACACGACTGAGCAACTTTCACTTTCATTTCACTTTCATAGACTGTAGCCGGCCAGGTTCCTTCTATCCACTGGATTTCCCAGGCAGGAATACTGGAGTAGGTTGCCATTTCCTCCTCCAGCAGATCTTCCTGACCCAGGAATAGAACCCACATTTCCTGCATTACCAGGCAGTTTCTTTACCACTAAACTGCCAGGCAAGTCCACAGGAAATATTACTCAGCCATAAAAAAGAATAAAATTTTACCATTTGCAACAACATGAATGGGCCTGGAGGATACTATGCTTAGTGAAGTAAGTCAGACAGAGAAAGACAAATANCCAGGAATAGAACCCACATTTCCTGCATTACCAGGCAGTTTCTTTACCACTAAACTGCCAGGCAAGTCCACAGGAAATATTACTCAGCCATAAAAAAGAATAAAATTTTACCATTTGCAACAACATGAATGGGCCTGGAGGATACTATGCTTAGTGAAGTAAGTCAGACAGAGAAAGACAAATATTATATGTTATCACTTATTTATGGAAGCTAAGAAATGAACAAATAAACATAACAAAATACAAATAGACTCACAGATATAGAGAACACACTAGCAGTTACCAGTGGGAAGAGGGAGGGGGAAGTGGCAAAATAGAGGTGAGAGACTGAGAGGCACAAGCTATTCAGAACAGAATAAATAAGGTACCAGGATATATTGAACAGCACATGGAGTATAGCCAATATGTTATAACAACTTTAAGTAGGGTATAACCTGTACTGAATCACTATGCTTTACCCCTGAAGCTAATATAATGTTATAAATCAACTCTTCTTCAATTAAAAGAAAAAAGAAACTAAAGAGCAAGAGTGAGGGAAGGCACCACACTCTGTGAGGATTTGATGGCCACCCCTGGGGTGACTGAGACAGCAGGGACTGTTAATCCGTTCACTTCCATCATCTCATTCCATCCTCCCCATAGTCCCCAGAGGCAAGTCTTTTTAATCCCCATTTCATGAATGTGACTCTTGAGGCTCTGACGGGTGATAGGACCTGCCCAAAGTCGCACGGTTGGTAAGT
This sequence comes from Neotragus pygmaeus, assembly GCA_006410875.1. Lineage (NCBI taxonomy): Eukaryota > Metazoa > Chordata > Mammalia > Artiodactyla > Bovidae > Neotragus > Neotragus pygmaeus. Next base: position 75,527 of record SJYV01055878.1, read on the forward strand.
CAGCTGCCAGAATGGAATTTCTCTGACTCCAGATCACGTGTTGTCTCCCTTCTCCAGCTGTCTAAGTCCTGAACTCCCAACACAGAAAACTGGAGAATTCCTAAGGGTGGTCTGCACCTTTCTTCTGATCCCCAGCTGCTGTGGGTGAATGTGACTGCAATGTGGGTTTGCAGAAAGCTGGCATCTCTCTCACTAGAGGCCAATCACAAAGGCCCTGCTCTTTTCCCTGAAGGACCAAATAAAAAGATGACATTGTTCCATGGGACCACCCTCTGGGCTTCGTTCCTGGTGAAACTCGGTTGGAGAAAGTTGTGTCTGAGACCACAGTGAGGCTTCTCATTCTCCCCCCCAGGTCAGCCGGTGACAGGGTTCCAAGGCTAATACCTGAGCAGTCAGCTTCCAGGAGGATCGCTGCCCACATCCCTCCAGCCCTGAGAGCAGAAGCCCTGGAAAAGGGACCCACACCTGCCTGGAGAAGGTGGACCCTGATCCACAGGCCGAGGAGGAAGGGAGTGGGGGGCACACCACCCCACGGTCAACCTTCATGTCTGTCTCTTCCAGACCTACCCAAGATGACCCATTTCAACCTGATCCCATCATCCCAAACCCAGTGCTGTCCACACAGAAGGAGCTAAGTGAGGTCTGAAGCAGTTCAGCAAGGCAGTGAAGCTCAGCTTGGCTGGTTTAGGAGCTCCAAATCAATGCTAAAATCAAGCGTATGCTTTACAATAGTGGATTCAGACATCACTGCTTCTTGCTTACACCCTGGCCATTGCAGAGAGGTGCAGTCAGAGGTGAAAAATGACAGGAAAAGTGGATTCTCCGATGTTGCTGACTACAGTCCCGGAGAGGACTGCAGAGGTGCAACTCACCATTTTCTGCTCCAATTACAGGCCTTTTCCATTGATCTCTATATTTCTATGCATCAGACACCTCTTCTTGTGTGTACTGTCAGCACTCCTAACCCAACATGTCCAAAACTGAGGTCATCTCCTCTCCACTGCAACCTGCCTCTCACTTGGGAATCTCCAAGACTGGAACAGCTCTCCCATCAACCAGGCTTGGGACCTCATGGTGTCTGTGTTGCATTTTAATAAAGATTTTACTTAAGAAAAGAGCCCAGGACATTTTCTACAGGATGCCCAGAAAATGCTGGAGAGATGAGCAAGACTGGATCGCATCAGACCAGACACCTGACAGACCTAGTTTCTGAGCAAATGGTATGTGTTTGTGGATTTTTTTAAAAATAAATGAATGAATAAAGTCATAGTGAATGAACAAAGTCATGTACGAAAAAGAACGTTCATAAGCAAATGAATGAATGAACCAATTAAAGGATAAATAAATGAGTAAATAATAAATTAATTAAATAATAAAAAATAAATGAGTAAATAAATAATACACAAATAATCAACTGAGAAAAAATTGTACAAAGTACATGCAAATGGAAGAAGAAATGCGTGAACTAATGATGGGGGAAGAAATAAATTTACACATGAATGTGAGAAATGGTGTTTTCAATGGTTCTTAAGACTGGCTGAAGAGGCAAGGAAGAATGAACGAATGAATGGACATAAAACTACACAGATTAAGCAGTAAATGAGTGAGCAATTTTATAAATGGGAAAATGGTGAAAGAGTTCCAGCTGGATCCACAGGTTTGGTGAAGTTTCCATTCAGAAACCCTGGGACTGAGGTCCTGACACACTGACCACATTCTTCTTAGTGAAGGCTTTTATTAATGTGACTTCCATTGGATTTGATAACATTATTATACAACTTTATTAAATAATATTAGCTGAAGCTGAAAGCTCCCCAGGATTAACTCTCAATTCAATAGAAAGGGCTAAATATTAGAATCAACTGCATTTTTCCCCAAATGTGCTGCAAATAATTACCCATTATGCAGCAAACCCCCAGCAAGATTGTAATACTCACTATTAAATAATTGCTTCCACCACATCCCCACAAATTAATCTCCAGGAGATGTAATTAATGTCGACATGATAAGTTTGCCATGTAGCCTGGTAATGAGGAACGGGTTTGAATTTGTCCCTGTGATCCTCCCATGAGACTCGGCAAGCAGGCTGTGTGGTGCAGGAAAGAGGCAGGGGACACTGTCGGGGGACTCAGAGCCTAGGTCCCGGGCCCCATCCACTGCCATGTGATATTAAACTACTCACTCTCCCATCTGGGCCTCAGTCCCCTTCCCTATAAAGTGAAGTTTGTTCTCCTAATTCCCAACCTCTCTGGGGGAACCTCATTCTAGTGGAGTTCCTCACTGTTGCTGTGTGCCTCCATAGCTCAGGCACATCCTCATCACAGGCTAATGGGGGTCTCTGCTTCTCCCCCACCAAGCTGGGGCCAGGACTGATCTCAACCTCAGCACACACTCAGCTCCCAGCCCAGAGCCTGCACAGAGTAGGTGCTCAGTGAACAACGCAGGGAGGAATACCTAGATCTTGCTGGGCAGTGTGGGTTTGAGAAGCCGCTTCAGTTCCATTCTGAACCATGGGGTTTGATGAGCAGGAGGCCACTCACTGTGTCCTCATGGAGTGTGTCACGTGGCCCCGTCGCTGACACCCTTCCAGTGTCTCTTGTTCCCTGGACTCCACCTGTGTCTGCCCGTCTCAGCCCCTCCCCACTCCCTGTGCACTGCCTCCAAGACCTGGTGGGCCCGAATGTGTGGGAACAAGCTGGTGCGATTGTGCACAGAGTATCGACAGGCTCTGATGCAGGGCTGATCAAAGTTTGGTGTGTTCGGTTGCTAAGTCGTGTCCATCCCCTTGTGACCCCATGGACTGCAGTACACCAGGCTTCCCGGTACTTCACTATCTGTCAGAGTTTGCTCAAACTTATGTCCATTGTGTCCATGATGCCATCCAACAATTTCATCCTCGGTCGCCCCTTCTCCTCCTACTCTCAATCTTTCCCAGCATCAGGGTCTTTTTCAGTGAGCTGGCTCTTCGCATCAAATGGCCACAGTATTGGAGTTTCAGCATCAGTCCTTCCAATGAATATATTCAGGGTTGATTTCCTTTAGGATTGACTGGTTTGTNGTGCCTGCAGGGGAATAGCTATCAAAAGCCAGTTCCCTATACCTGGGATATCAGACTGAGTTGTCCTGAGCTGCCTGTACCTTCTGCTCATTCTGCCCATTACTAGGCTAAGGAAGAAAGTAAAGACTCGCAAGGCCAAGACCACCTGTGGACGCCTCTCTCATCTCCTTAGTTCCTTACTGCTTGAGTTCTAGCTTCATGGATGCCTCTGTCTAATCTTTCTTGTTTTCTACTTCAACTAGCCTCTGTTTTACAGGTAGATACTACAGGGGATCTGCCCCACGTTTATTCTCCTCTTCTTCCTTAGGAAGAAACCCCCATTTTACCCCGGGTGGCACTGTGTGCTGCTAAGATCACATTACCCAGCCTCCCCTGAGGCACACCTGTGGAACTACACTCTGATTGATGAGCTGGAAGAGGAAGTTGTTGCATAAGCCTCCTGGAAAAGCTCTCTAAAAAGCATCAGCTAGCTAAAGGTGCCCTCCTGCCTTTCTACTTCCTCTCTGGGATGAAAAGATGACAGCTCAAACTCTAATTGGCATGTTGCACCATAAAGTAACTTTGAAGATGGAAGTCAGTGTTAAGGACAGGAAGAGAGAGGGGTGAGGAGCAACAACACTGGCCGTGGATTTGATACTCTGCACTTCCTTTATGTGTGAGATCTAACTTCTACTTCAAGCTACTCTATAAGGTATCCATCACTAGGGGCCAAATGCAATCCAAACTTCAGGCTTGAGATTGGTAATGCTTTTTGATTTTTCATATTGATTTTTCAGGAGCGCCTTTTCAGAGTCAAGTGTCAAGTTTTATCAGAAGCACCAGCTGTTCCTTCTGCTGAGTTCTGGCTTAAATGAGCTTTGTAGGCTTGCCCTATGCCTCTACTGGGAAGAGACGAGGGCACACATCCTACCCTGCCGAGGAAAAGTCCAGCCACAGGGAATGTGACCTGCAGGAACGCTGAAAACAAAACATCAGGTGAACATCTGCTCACAGGAGAAAGCAGCAGCTTTGGATATCTTGGCTTTCAGCTCAGTGAATTTTGTTTTGAACATCCTTCTTGCAAGAGACGGATTTTTTTACTCTGTCTTTAGTGAGGGTCCTTCTTCAGGTTCAGAATGGTGAGTCACATGAACCCACCATTAAATGCTTTCTCCCAGGCACATAAATTCTCTGCTCCTCTCAAACCAGACTAAGACCATATTTGCAGGAAGGCAGAAGATTCCAACCTTGCCTCTATTTTGTCCGAATCTTTTCCTACCCCCAAATGAAGTAACCAGGCTCTGTCCCCGCTGCTTCCAGCCTTCCACAGAATTCAAGATCTCTCTGAACATTCAGACAATTGATCCTTTTGGAGGTACTTAACTGATACGTGGGTTTCTTTTATCATCTGCTCTCTGTGCTGCCAAAAGGCAGCTGGGAAATGCAAGGCTGTAGGTGGGGAAGAAGGTTGGATTTAGAGGTAGAACAGAAACAAAAAGCAGGAGAATAAAATCTTGGAGAAAGGCAAGGGTGAGAAGAGTTAGTTCAAAGTGACAAGTCATCAGGTTTTTGAAGAAAGTAAAGCCAGTTATCAGGCTTTTGAAAGAAAGTAAAGCCCTGCTTCTATATTCACGGTCAGGTTGTCTGACTAAGCCTTAAGAGCTTATCTGTGCCTTGTTCCTGAGCCTTTTGTAGAGGATTCAGCCTGAGGCAGTGACCGCACAGGATTTACCTGGATTCCCTTCAGCAGTTTGAGAGATGAGTTTTCACTCCAAAAAGCACTAAAGCTGTTGTCTCTGTTCAGTGTCTCTGATTTCCAGAAACGAAGCTGATTTGTGTAGAGAGGTTTGTTGAACCTATGTTGATTTCTAAGCTCCTGGCCTGAGGAGATGGAGGCCTGAGTTACCAGGCTATGACCACAGCATGCCTGGAACTCTCACTCCTTCTGGGTCATTTTCAGGCTGATCACTGACCCACCAAAACTTCTATTCAGATGTCAAAGAGACCTGCCACACTGCTGTGACAGGGCTGAAGGAAGTACAAAGATTTAACACAACAAGAGAAAACAGGGAAAGACAGGGCAAGATGGCTCTCTTCAATATTTAAAGAGCTGCTTAGGGAGAGACTGGAGTAGTTTTGTGGCTCTAAAGAGCAAAAGCAGAGGTGATAGGAGCTACAGATCTGAAGTCAACATGGTTCACAGTTGGGGGAACTGGATGAAGGCAGTTCAAGGAATAGACATCCAGTTATAAGATAAGTCCTAGGGATGTAAGGTTAAACATGGCTCATCTGAGTAACACGGTATGTTACATGAAAGTTGCTGAGAGTGAATCTTAAGTTTTCTCATTACAAGGAATAAAGACCTTTTTGTCTTTTATTTTGTACCTGTGTGAGATGATGGATGTTCCCTCAGCTTACTGTGGTAAGCCTTTCACGATGGATGTAGTTAAACCATTCTGTTACATACCTTACAGAGGTCTTTGTGTCAATTATGTCTCAATTAAACCAGAAGAAAAAAATGAATGAGGAGGAGTTGAAAGAAGTGACTTGAAATGTCTGACACTAGAACGGGAAGGCACGCACGGGTCCAGGTTTGTCTGTTGTCCATAACCGAGGTGGGTAATGAGAGGAGGGAAAGGCACCACTAGGAAAAAGGAAAGGAAGCAGGTATTTATTTGTCCAGTTAGATGAGCTGATCTCTAATATTCCTGCCAACTCCACAGTCCTGTACTTCCAAGCCAGCCAACTCTTTAGGGTGAAGAAAGGACTCAAGGAAGAAAGGCACACACATAGGAAGGAAATATTTATAAGTGAGGGTGAGATAGCCTTAAAGCTCCCTGGTGTTCAGGGAAGAACAGGTTGAAAAAGTGGGGATGAATGAATTAATGATGATCTCAAAGACTCTCTGACATTGTCATTTTTAGCAACTTTCAACTATGTAAGTGGAACACACTCTATCTTGAGTCTTGATTGTCAATGGTGGCAAATGCAATGAGAGAGCTATTTCAGGAGCAATCTTACTCTACTCTCCTTCTTGCTTTCACCTCAGACTGACAGATTCCTTTGCTAACCTGCTAACATAATTATGTTATCGGAAATGACTAAAATGATGATGCTGAGAGCAGGATTTCTTTTGAGAAAGTGAGCAAAATTGCCCATTCCAGTGGTTAAGGAATTATATACACACATGCGTCTACATACAGTGTGCATATGTTCATTCTGCAAAGCTAAATACAAGTAATCTTAAGTAGATATTTTAAATAGTAAGTATAATTTACATTATGAAATAAATGCTAAAATAGGCATATCCAGACCTATTCCCTGCCCATGACAGAATGGCATACCACTCAAAAAGTTAGCAGTGTTCCTCCAAACGTCTCTAAGTCTTTTCAGTATCTACGATGGGGTATTTTAAAATTAAGCCACTCCAAACTTCCATTTTAGGTCTCGAAGCTCTGGGAAGGTGTGGCTTAATAAAATATCTATTTGGTCTTTGCCTTCCACTGGGACCAGCTGTTCTTTGTTCCTTGGCCTGCTCGCGAACATAAGGTTCCTATGCTTTCATTTCCTCCTTGTTGTTTAGTGGATAAGTCTTTGCGACCCTATGGACTGCAGCACACCAGGCTCCTCTGTTCTCTACTGTTTCCCAGAGTTTGCTCAAAATCATGTCCCTTGAGTCAGTGATGATCTAACCTTATTCAGCTTAAATTCCATGATATATATATATATATATATATATATATATCACACCTTCATATCCTAACCCATTTTTCTTCATCATTGCAAAGCCCCAACCCTGGTTAAATCCAACTCTCTACCTAATCTCAGCCTATACGTGGTAGCCAAGTTGGCTGGAGAAAAACACAGCTTGCTGATGGTCCCACTTGAAATCCACGACCACAGATCTCAAGTGGGGCCACTGACGCTGCCTTGCAACCATACCGCACTCCCCTGGTCCATCCACTCCCCCTGCTTGCCAAAGCCATTGCCCCAGATCGTCTGCTTCCTCCTCAACCCTCCAAGTACATTCTCCCCACCCTCCCTCTCAGCTGATATTCTTGGTTCCTACTTCACTGAGAATGGAAGCAATCAGAAAAGGACTCCTACAGACTGCCAGCCATAATACATATGGGCATGTGTGTGTGCACTTGTGCGTGTGCATGTGTGTGTGTCTGTGTGTCTGCCAGCAGCAGCACCCATGGACCCTGCCCTCCTGCCCATCACTGTAGATGAACGATCTCAGGGGGATCCTCAGCCTGTTTGAGTGCACTGCTTTAGAAATTCTCTCTCCCTCTTACGTCATCATTTTCTCTTCCCTCCAGTGGCTCATTCCCATTCATAAAGAAACAAGTTGAAAAGTCTCCCATCTTAAAAACTCTCCTCTTGAACCTATTCTGCATCTAGCTAGCAGCCCATTTCTCTGTTCCCCTTTATAGTGAAACTCCCTGTGGGACTGCCGGAATGTTCCAGTGGTTAAGAATCTGTCTTCCAATGTGGGCTATGTGGGCTTGACTCCTGGTTGGGGAACTACGATTCCTCACGCTGTGGGGCAACTAAGCCCACACACTGCAACTAGAGAAGCCCACGCACTGCAATAAGATGGCCTTGTGTTGCAACAAATAAAGCCCATGCCGTGCAACTAGAGAAAGCCAGCATGCTGCAGAGAAGGCCCAGAGCAGCCAAACAAAACACCTCCCTGAACAAGTTGCCTGTAGTGCTATCTCCAAGTCCTTTTCTCCTATTCTCTTCCAACCTACTCCAAAGAGGCCTTCAACTCCATCGCTTTATTGAAACTGCTCTTGTCAAGGTCACCAATCATTTATTCATTATTCTTTCCTTCTGGAACTCCTTTGTGAGATTGGTACCTAGGACACAGTATGCTGCTGGTTTCCTCCTGTCTCACTGGTGGCTTCCTCTCGGTCTCACCCGTGGCTCCTTCTCGCCCGCCTGACCCGTGGACAAGGGCTCAGTCTTTGGAACGCTTCTCTCTCCCTCTCAAGCCTTTATTCATCTCCTTCAGTCTCCTGGCTCTCAAAGACCACATACCAATATACAGGCAACTCTCAAATTCTTAGGTCCACACCAGACCTCTCTTATGAACTCTGGATTCATGTAACTGCCCACTTTCATTTTTATATTGAAGAGGCAACTCAAATTAACATGTCTGAAAGGGATCTCTTCATCCTCCCCTACAAAACTTCCATACCCACAATCCCCTCTAACTTAATTGTTGGGAACTCCCTCCTTCCATTTGCTCAGAATCATCTTTGACTCATCTCTTTTCTCTTATTTCCAGTCTGGACGTCCTCAAGGCTCTACCTTTAAGATGTTGGGTCTAGAATCTGACATATTCTGTCAACCTTCATTGCTACCAGCCTGGCCCCAGCCACCACGAACTCCNTATATTGAAGAGGCAACTCAAATTAACATGTCTGAAAGGGATCTCTTCATCCTCCCCTACAAAACTTCCATACCCACAATCCCCTCTAACTTAATTGTTGGGAACTCCCTCCTTCCATTTGCTCAGAATCATCTTTGACTCATCTCTTTTCTCTTATTTCCAGTCTGGACGTCCTCAAGGCTCTACCTTTAAGATGTTGGGTCTAGAATCTGACATATTCTGTCAACCTTCATTGCTACCAGCCTGGCCCCAGCCACCACGAACTCCGTTTTTTTTTCCCTTTTAACTTGTAGTAACATACATGTCAAATTACTCATCAGCAACATTCAGTCCATTCACAATGTTGGACCACCACTATGACTATCTAATTGCAGAACATTTTCAGGACTCTGAAAGGAGACCCCAGTCCCACTAAGCTGTGGCCCCATCCCTCTCTGCCCCAGTCTTGGCACCACTAGTTTGCTCTGTCAACCCCAAATCACCCTCAGCCCTTGACTGGGCCACTGTGAGCCTCCCAGCCAGCCTCCTCACCTCCTTTATTTGCCCTAATTCATCACCACTGTGCTTGAAGTCTGAGTCAGATCACATCACAGCATAGCTTCAACACTGCACCAACCTCTCATCTCACTCAGAGGAAAAGCCCTGTACTCTCAGCCCCCTGGAGAGAAACTGGCTGCTCCGGCATCTCCTGCTGCTCTCCCCACCCCGCAGCTCCTCTCTGGCCTCCCTGTGATCCCCCAACATCCCCACCCGTCCCTCGCTCAGGGCTTGCACCAGATATTCCTTCTTCCTGGGAACAGACCTCTTCCCCAGATCCACATGGTTTCTGACCTTACCTCCTTCAGGTCTGTGTTCAAATGTCACCTCTCAGTAATATTCTTATCAAACTGCCACCTGGCACTCCTGNTCCTGTCTGATGGCTGAAGTGAATTTGTAGGCATCAATAACCAAATGAGCTGATGGTAAAAACTGATATCTTTGGAGAACATTGAGGAGTGTGAACCAGATTCTAGCTGGTTCTCTAATGCAAAGTTGAATCAAGGAGAATCTACAGACTGAGCCAGAATTTTCCATAAAAGAATTTTTTGGATCCACACCAGTGCACAAAACCAATGATTAACTAGCCATTTGTCCACAGGTAGTAAAGAAATATTTGCTTTCCAAGGGGGTAATTTGGGGAAAAATTTACTAATAAAAATTAATATTATTTGGTGTTACTTGACAACAGTAAATAATAATCACCTGTTTCCCTCAGCTTTTGAATAGGACCAGATCTCAGTTAATAACATTGATTTATTTAAAATAAAAATAATAATTCTCTAGTTCCCAACTGTAAAACCCCACAAATCTCCAATTAACAGAGATTTATTTTAAACAAAAACAGCAGCAACTTTTTCTTTTCTTACCCATTCCCAAAATGTATAATGTTGCTTCAGTGTTTCCTCTATGCCAAACCAAATGGCTAAAATTCTTTTAAAATCTAGCATGGTAGATGCCATTAAAATGGATAAATGCTGCAATTCTGATTTTCAAAGCTTTTACCTAGTAATAAGTGTAACTTTTTTCAAGATATTTAACTATAACAATTTAAAGTGGACATCTGTAGTTTCTGATTTCTTCACCTCAACCTGACTACTGTCAAAACACAGAGGCTGTTCTGAAAGGGAGAAAACAATAGCAAATGAAGCAACTGACAAACAACTAATCTCAAAAATATACAAGCAACTTATACAGCTCAACTCCAGAAAAATAAACGACCCAATCAAAAAATGGGCCAAAGAACTCAATAGGCATTTCTCCAAAGAAGACATACGGATGGCTAACAAACACATGAAAAGATGTTCAACATCACTCATCATCAGAGAAATGCAAATCAAAACCACAATGAGGTACCATTTCACACCAGTCAGAATGGCTGCGATCCAAAAGTCTGCAAGCAATAAATGCTGGAGGGGGTGTGGAGAAAGGGGAACCCTCTTACACTGTTGGTGGGAATGTAAACTAGTACAGCCACTGTGGAAAACAGTNATAAAGCAGAAGAGGGAGTCCCCATGAGTCATAAAGGGCCTTGATGCCCACACTGAGGATACGGTCTTTATTCTGAGGAGAAGGGGGTGGATCTCTGAGGCAGTGGATCAGCTCTGCATAACCAGGCAATCCCTCCACTGAGCAGGGCTCATCTCCATGCTCAGGAAGAGCAAGGACCTGGAGGCGGTCTTTTGGTAGGCCAGGGAGAATGGCCACAAGTTGCCTTGGGCAATCTTGTCTGTAAGGTCCTCCATAAGTTCCGTGACCTACTTATCTCCCATCTCTGTGTCAGTGATGTTGGGCACCGACCAGGTGACCTTCAGAGCTGGGCCCCTCCACGGGCTCTGCCTAGAGGAGCTGTTCCAGCTGGACACTTCCACACCCTCTGCTCTCTCGCAGCAAGTCCAGGCTCACAGGGGGAGCCCTGGCAGGTGCCTCTGAAGCAGGATCTAGAGAGTCCTGCTCACGTTAGGTGTGAGATATCCAAGGACACCTCCAAAGACGCAGGCAACCAGACAGGTAGCTGGGGCTCCTCTTCTTAAGTCTGCTACAGTCTCCAAAATTGTCCTTGATTCTTACAAATTGCTCTTAGAGGAAGAAGTTCGAAAAAGAGAAGAAAAATAGACAGAGGAGGCTCCTATGAGAAAGATCAATAATTAAACATGAACATTTTTAAATGTCTGCTCCATATGATGCTCTAATTCCTGATTAGGGTCAATTCTTTAATAATTTACTGGGGTTTCTGGATAGTTAAGAAGCAATAGAATTGGGGGCTTCAGAGTCAGACAGACCTGGATGACTTCAGCTCAGCCATGTCCTTGGTCAGATTTTCTTTCACCTTCCAGCCTCCATCTCCTCATTTCTGAAGTGGATGGTCATGCCTCTCTCACAGGTTTAAAGGCAAATTTAAATGAAAGAACATGGGTAAAACAGCAGCACCTGGGACACGGCAAACATTCAAACCAGGGTTGCTGCTGTTACTAAGTGCAGAATGAAGATAAAGCCAAGGTTGTCTCGGGAGAGAGGCTTCCTGCCTCTTTATCTCTTTGGAAATCTCCTTGATAGACTGCACAGCTAGTTTGATAATCTCTTATTCTTCTGATAAAATAAAGCTTGACTGCAGAAAGCTTTATCATCAAAAGAAAAGTGAAGATGCCCACACTGTATTGTCCATAAAATCCATTTCTTACACAGAGTCCTTGGTCGCAAAGAGGTGGAGGGCAGCCCCTTGCCCCTGCACTGAGGACGGGCCCAACAGAGTCTCATCGCGTCTCCACAACAGCTGCAAAGGGGCATCACACTCCCCTCACCATTAACTCTTCTGCCCAGAGTCACAATTAGATGTGAATGGCAGAGTCTGATTTCTGCCTTCTCTGTCCTTTCAACTTACAAGGATTTCCTCTGCTTTTTCTTTTTTTTTTTCACTTTGGCTCATTTTCTGCCATCATATCAATCAAGCTTTTATACTGTCTATTTTTCCTCTACTGATTTGGAAATTGTTCATTCCATTTATCTTCTTTATTGGTTAATCTTTACATTTTAATAAGCACACTTGACTTAATACTGTCTAAAGTAAATCAATATCTCTCCCCTTGCTCTGAACAATGCACAGAACTTCGAATACATCAATTTTCATCCCTTCTCCATTCTTACTGTTACAGTTTCACCCTCCTTTACACCACAAATTAGTTACATGACTTTCATTTGTTAATGCTTTTGTGTTACAAGATAGATGCAGGCTCAGGGGTTCTCTGCTCAGTCCTGTGTCTGTGATCTACGCCTGCCTCTTCATAACATTGTCTTCCCTGAAGTGTGTCATTTGTCTGTCCTCTCAGGAAAACCTTGTAATATCTCTCAGACTTTGCCTGAAAATATCTTTCTCCTTTAATTTGTATATTTTAAATATTCTTTTATTTCTTCAAATTTGCTGTTTATCAAGAGTGATTGAAATTTTTAAATATAGTTGAATCCCATCACCATCATTAATATGGAAATAGTTTTAAGAGAAAACTGATGAGTATTGCTGTTTCCCACTTCAACCACTATCTTCCTCAATTCTAAACAATAGTTTAAGTGCTTTTCTGGATATTTTGATAGTTTAGATAATTTTAGATAGTTCTTTCTCTTGGCCTTGAAAATATCATTCCAATGTTTCCTGGTCTCTATGGTTGTTGCTGAAAGGTCTGTTGTCGGTCTAATTGTCTTTCTTTGAAGGGTAATCAGGTCTTCTCTCTGGTTGCTTTTTTTAATGCAAATGTTTTATTGGTGCATAATATGCATACAGAAGACTGTTCAAATCATAAGTGTGTGCTCAGTCATGAATGACCCTTTTACGGATGCCCCCCAGGCTCCTCTGTCCATGGTATTTTCCATGCAAGAATAGTCGAGTGGGTTGCCATTTCCTTATCCACATAAGTCTTCAGCTAATGACTTTTCACAAAGTAAACATAAAACATTACTACAAACTGACAAGCCCCCTAATAATCCCTTCCAGTTACTATACCTCCACCAGCCATAACCACTGTCCTAACTTCTAATAGCCTGCTTTTTAACTGTGTATAATAATATACTGTGTGCCCTTCTTTCTCTCAACATATAATTGTAATATGCATTCATGGTGCATATTGTTTGGGTTTGTTTAATATTATATTTTATTTTTCCATTCTGCCTTATAGGCAGTTTTCAGTTTGGAGTTTTTATGAATAGGGCTGCTCTGAACAATCTTCTCCATCTCTTTTGGCAAATGTATAGTACATAGGTGAGAATAGAATTTACTGGGTCATAGTTCTTTTAATTCAGGTCTGTGTCATGTCTGACTGAGGTTCTGATGTTTGCTTTGTCTTTTCATTTCTTTTGTCTTGCCTTTTGGCATTCCTTGTGATTTGTTGTTGTTGTTGTTGTTGGAAGCTGGACATTTTGCACTGAGCAGTAGAAACTGAAGTAAGTAGACCTCTAGTGTGAGGATTTATGTTAGTCTGGCAAGGAGCTGAGTTGTATTTAGTGTTTGCTATAACTGTAGGTGTCGAGGACTTAAAATCCCTCTAGTATCCTTGTCTTAATCTCCCCCTCCTGACTTCAGGCTTCCCTAAACCCTCAGAGAGAGTCTGCATGGCAGCTCTTTCCAATCTAATCCATTATTATTTGTATTGAAAACTCTGTTTGTCTGGTGATAAGGGAGGGGAGGTGTTTGTAATCTTCTAGTTAAACCTCAGTCTTTGAGTGGAGCTGTGTCTCTGGCCTGTGACGTTCTTATATGCTTCCCCCAGTGCCAGTTAGGTGAAAGGAAGGCTAACGGAGGCTGCAGTGAGAAGAAGGCCCTCCCTCCATGCTGCTGGAGAAAGGCTCTGGTTAAGTCTTTCCTCTTGAACAGTACGCCTTTGTTATGGAGAGGATTCTGGGTATTTCACAAAGATTACTCTTCCTTTCTTTATGCCAGAACCAAGAAGGTATCTTCTTGGAGTTGCATCATGACAGTCTGGTGGAGTTCCTGGAGGGAAACCCCATGAAACCTTGTGTGCCCCCAGGACTGTGGCATCCAAGGAGTTTCTCACCTTCACATTCAGTCTCCAGTTATTTGTCAGAATTATCATTTAATTGTTCCTACCTGTTTACGACTCTAGCAGCTTCTGCTATAGGCAGGCAGGTCTTATCTGTGACTTTCTGGATTCACATGCCTCCAGATTTCAGGGTAGCAGTTTGCTCTGCAACCTCAGTTTTCTGATGGAGCCAAGAAAAGTTGATTTTCCACTTGTCCAACTGCTTATTGTAAACATGGAAATGACCATTTCCAGGTTTTTTTACATGGAAGCTCTATGTATTTATTTGCACTTGCTCAATTTCTTCTTGAAACTATGAATTCAAGTCTTTTATACATTCTGTAGAAGTCATGGTCCTTGCTGATATGAGTATTAATCTTCCAAATTCTATTTTGATGTTCTGTAACTTCTAATAAAATTTTTTGAAACTTCTCAATCTCTCCCTCATGTCTCTAAACCTCTTCTCCAATCTCTATTCCTTTCTGTGTGCTTTCAGGGTAATTTCCTCTTGTCTACACTCCAGGTAACTGATTTCTTCCCCAGTTCTACCTAATCCACTATCCAGTCCATGGTTTGAGAATTTTTTTAATTGCAAAAATTATCATTTTTTGTTTTTAGATTTTTTTGTTTTTTTTTACTTTTCTACTCACATTTGGGGGGTTACAAACAATACCTGCAATATAAATTAAAGCCATAAACCCAAGCAAAGCACAGGCCTATAGTCACCCAAGGAATTTCTCACTTCTCTCAGAGTCCAGGCAGAAACTGACAGTCTCCCGTATTGTTTCCCAGTTGTCAGGAATGGATTCTTTTTCTTTCATATGCTCTCTCTGAGATTCAGCCCCCTGAAGGTCACAGCTTTATGCAACTTCTGCATTGTACCCAAAACATCATTTCCTGTTCCTGGAAGAATTAAACCCAGTCCCTTAGCTGGTGGCTATTCATCCCCCAACTCTGAAACATGGCAGTGGATTACCAGTTCACACACTCGCCACCTGGTTGTCAGTTTCTTTCTACCTCCTGGGGATGCCCCTTGCCCTCTTGCTATATTTGGTCAATTGTCCCTGAGTTTGTAGAGAAAAGGTTTTCATGGGCAGAACTTAGAGCCCAATCTCTGTGTTCAATTGATCCCCTGCCTTGCTCACTCAAAGCCCATCTGGGTTCACTGTGTCTGAGGATCCCATGGATCATCCAGGTCCAAGTGTTTAGGAGACAGATATACAGGTCAGGACTCAGCACATGAAGCTGAGGTGTGGAGAGAAACATGAGTCAGGACTCAGCACACAGACTGGGGTGTGGACAAATTTGGAATACAGTGGATGTGCTTACTAATATCCTTGGCAAAGTGCAAATGTCCACTTAGATCTGTTTGGCATTTTGTTCCTCAACCTGTGTGTCTGGGCTTATGTGGGTAGAAGTACGTACTTTTGTGTCTGAGGCCTGGATCAGTGACAAATATGAGCGTGAGTTCAGGAAGCACCACATCCCGCTGTTTTTAGGAAAGGATTAAAGTGGATTCATATGACCTAAAGTGGAAAGGACAGAGCTTGGGGCTGTGTCAATAGCCCAGGCTCTGGTATTTATTAGATATATAACTTTGAGCAGTTACATATAATTTCTCATCTTTGAGCCTCAGTTTCTTCATCTGTAAAATGGGAATAATATAAATCATCTTACAGTGTTTCTACGAAGATTTACTGGAAAGACAGGCATCCAGATGTACCAAGCCAAACACATAGTGGGAGCCTGATAAGTGCATAAAGAGCCCCTACTCTGCGTTCAGAGTCAGGTCAAATAGATCCAGGCTCCAGGTGTCATCAAGAAGATGATATTTGTGTTGGGCCTTCAAAGACTAAATTCCACTAGGTGGAAAGCAGAGGGAAAAGCTTCTCAGGCAGAGAACACAGCAGGTGCAAAAGTTGGAGATGTTTAGGGGTATAGAATGTTCCAGGAGCAGTGAGTTGTGACAACACCTACCAGGGAACTGAGAGATCTGTGCTCAGAGGAGTCAGACCCCGAGGCCAGGAAGCAAAGCCTGGCTCTGCACCTGGTGTTACTCGTGATTATGAAAGTGTCGGGCCCTGTGAGTCTGTCATTTGAATTAATGAGTATGTATCATAGCTACTAGTATCTATTGAGAGATTCTGCGTACCAGGCATAGTTTCCTGTATTAACTTATTTAAACCTCACAATAAGCTCATGAGGAAAGTATCATTATTATTCCCATGTTACAGATGAGGAAACTGAGATACAGTGGAGTTGAGCTGACTAGAAAAAAGGGCCAACTCTCAACCACTGCAAGGCAGCTCTAGGCACATTTGGGATCAGAGATGACCAAAGGATCACTAGATGCCCCAAGGATACAGGATCCTTAGCGATAAGGGCTTACTGAGCTGCCTTCTGGAAGCTGTCCTGGAGATTAGTGTCACTTTAGGGATCCATGCCCACCTGGCCAGGAACAGTAGGTTCTCAATGCCAGCCCCCAAATCTTTCAGCAGAAGAGCTGAGCTCCCCCTGTTGGAGGCTGGACTCCCAGACACAAACTCCTCTTTGATTACTTTCTAATGAAAAACACATTTGCATCCAAACTGAAATTATATTGTCAGCAGTTAATTATCACTTGTCAAACAAGCGTGTGCTCAGATTGTGGGTTTGATTTCCATTTAGGTTTGCAAAAGCCTTGTTCCTCTTATTTGATGAGGCCTCTTTGAGCAAGAGATACTCATTGTTGGAATTGTTGCTTTTTTTAAGCAGTTTTGTGTGTCTATGTGTATTTTTTTAATAAGCAGGTTTCTTTGCTGTCTGAGTCCGGGCTTTTGGCAAATAACAGAAAAGCACTCAGTGCAATTTAAGCAAAGAAAAATGTCAGGCAGAGGAGTGTTTTAGGCTCTGGGGATGTCGCTGGAAACTTAGGGACACCGGACTTAAGCCCCCAGTCGGATCCCGGGGAGTCGCCCTACCTATCTGCTCTCAGGGGCTCACACTCTCCCATCCCAGTCAGCTTCCTGATTCCCCTGCCTCCTGGCTTCTGTTCTCACCATGTAGGAATGGCTGTGCCTCCACTGTTTGAATCAATGGCACACTCACTAGGTTAAGGACCAGACAAATGTGGGTTCAAGTCCTGACTCACGGGGTACACTTGGGCTTCTTGCTCATTCCCATGAACCCATTGCTTTGTGTGTGAACTGGCGTCACTATCTGCCTTGCCAATTTCTTGCACAAATGAAATGACATCATACAAGCAAAATACTGTGCACATGGACAGTCACGTGGTGGATTCTGCAAGGAAATGGAACTGTGCTCTTTCTGCTGCTGCCATGCTTATTGTTGTTATCATGATAACAAGACAGTGTCCTGAGCAGAGCAAGAACCTCTTCTGATGGAGGTGGAGAACAGATGTCACTGTCTGCCAGGCCCTCACTGGGTAGCCAAGAGACCCAGAGCAGGTGCCTTGTGACCGCCGCCCTAAGCTAAGAGCCCTGACCTCCTTGCTCAAAAAGTGGAAAAAGTAATGATCACCTCGTGTGCATCGTTATGGGGACAGAACGAGATGAGACCGTCTTGGCAGGCAAAAGGTGCTCAATTAATCCCCCTTTGCTTTCTGGCATGTGCCCTTGACCTGGGAAGGAACAGTGAGTGCCTAACCAATGAGGAAAGGAGAGAGACTGGATGAATGATATTTTTAATGGGATTATGGATCACATGACAGCTCAATTTAGAATCTTCTCTGAAGGCCTGGACCAGAAGCTGGAATCTTTTGTAATTTTTTTCCTTTGTTCTTTGGCTGACGTCTGTTTTCCCCAGGGAAAACGGAAGCTCCAGGGGGGCGAGAATGAGTCTGTGTTAGCGATTCTCTCCGAAGCCCGTGGCGGAGCATGTTGCACATAGATCACATCACAGATATGTCACGTGGATGACTGAGGATGCTCGTAAAGCGCTCAGCTCAGCACCTGGAGTATTCTGTGTGATGTCCATGCGTTATAATCACTGATTTTTCTAGAATCCAGGATGACGGAAGCCTGAGGTGGACTTCCCTGGTGGCTCAGATGGTAAAGAATCCACCTGCAGTGCAGGAGACCTGGGTTCAGTTCCTGGGTTGGGAAGCTCCTCTGGAGAAGGGAAAGGCTACCCTCTCCAGTATTCTGGCCTGGACAATTCCATGGACAGAGGAGCCTGAGGTGGGGAGAAGGAGAAGGGGGTGAAAACAACACCGTGCCTGAGGGTGAGGAAAACCAGGAGGACTGGCAAGATGCGGGGGTGAGCCTCCAGTTTGAACTCATGGAGTGAATGGGAGGGAGCCACTCTGTGAAGCAGAAAACCAGGCCTGAGAACAAGGATGCAGAGCCTCGCTCCATAAAGAGAGAGCAGAGCTGCTCAGGGGCAGATTTTTCTCTGTGCCTGGCCTCTGCAGCACCCCCAGCCCCAGCCCTGACAACCCCGAGTCCCCATTCAGCCCAGCAGCCCATGTGCATTTCAGGCCAGAGCCCATAGCTGCTAGAACCTGGAGTAGCAGTTCTCGTCCAATGAGGAGCCAGAGAGGGTAGTGTCTTCGTCACACGGGCCATCAATGAGAAAGCAGGGGCCCCTCCAGCCTGAGAGCAGAACTCATTTTCAGCTCCTGAGA
Source organism: Neotragus pygmaeus (assembly GCA_006410875.1). Classification (NCBI taxonomy): domain Eukaryota; kingdom Metazoa; phylum Chordata; class Mammalia; order Artiodactyla; family Bovidae; genus Neotragus; species Neotragus pygmaeus. The sequence continues at coordinate 94,153 of SJYV01055878.1, forward strand.
AGATGAAGTGAATGACACCAGCCTGGATTTTCATGTCTCACAGGCTCCTGTCCAGACAACTCCCCTATTGCCATCTCCCTCCAAAGAAGGAGCGATGGTTGACGCAGGGCCATCCAAGGGGGGCCGATCCACACAATGCCCCTCTCCCTTCTGCCTCACACCAGTCTCGCAAGCTCACTGTCCCCTTAGATCCGTGTTCTAGTGTTGCCTCTTCCTCTTACCCTGGCCAGGTGGCTTCTGTTCCCTGGGAAGAAGGGACATCAAGATTGTCCCTCTGGCATCTTCTCCAGGCCTCTTCATTTCGATAACAACCTTGACTTTACCTCCACCTCCAGAGCTGGTCCCTGATTCCCTAAGCCATAGCCCAGACCAGGGGCAATCAACACAGGACTAGTTCAGTCCTGTGTTTACCTCAAAGGTAAACATATCATTTACCATGAGCCAATCAGAGAAGTCCAGGACTTTTGCATTCCGGCTGGAAGAGGTGTGTCTTCCAGTAAATGGCAACGTGAAACTACGTGGCTCACGTTAATGCTGCAGCCGCCTGAGAGCCTAAACCAAAGATGAAGACGATGCCTTGGAGGCAGAGAAGAGGCTTGGAAAACACTGGGTCCTTGGTCACACAACTGAGATGCTGGATCAGTCCTTACCTGATACCTAATCTGCCACTAGTCTGACAGTTTAAGCAAGTGTGTGCTGGGTTTTCTTGCCACCTGCACTGGACCTCAGCTCATCCTTCAGTAACAGGAAGCAGTTATTCCCTGAAGGCTCAAATGTTCACTGGTTCCATGGAATCTCAGGAATTAGCAAGGGCTCCCAGTCCCTGACAGGAAACCTTCAAAAAGAATCTCAGGGAGTAGCTCCTACTTCATTCAACCAGAATAGATTAAGCACCTACTCTGTTCCCAGCCCTGTGCAAAGTGTGTGGTTAGCCTCCAAAGGAAATAAGGTGAAGAAAAGGAAAGCAAACAATGAAGAAGAAAATCAGGAAATAAGACAATTTCAGAGGGGGTTACGTGCTTGAAGAAAATAAAACAAGGAAACGTGATAGGACACTGACTCAGGTATCGGGGTCAGACACTGCCTTGTCTCAGGTGGCCAGGAAGGGTTTCTTGGGACAGGTGGCGTGTGGGCCAAGACCTTAATGATGAGAAGGAACAGCGATGCTAAGATGTAGGACAGAACATTCCTGAAAGAGAGAACGGCAAGTGCAAAGGCCCCGAGGCAAAACAGGCTTCTTATATGTCAGGAAAAAGGATAAAAAAGACAGTGACATTGGCTCAAGTTAGACTCTGTAAAATTTGAATAGGGTTTGTTATGGGCCAGTTACTATTCTAAGCACTCCATTTGTGTTAACTAACAATCTTCTGAACAAGCCCACAGGATAGTGTCATTATCCCCATTTTACAGATGTAGATTCAGGAGTCCTAGAGAAGCTTATTAATGAACTTAAGATCTGATAGCTAGTGAATGTCAGAGGCTGGATTTGAACTCAGGTTTTCAGATGCTGGAGCCCACATCCTTTCTGCCTTCCTGTGCCTCATTTGGGGAACGGTAGTGACAGTCTTTCCCATGGTTTCCTGTGAGCTCGCTATGGCCTTCCCTCACTTCTCAATCAGGCAGGGCCTCCTCGCCCACCTTCAGCCTCGTGGTCGGCCTCGTTGTACAGCCCCTGGTGGAGAAGCCTGCCGTTTGGGGGAATATATTCAAGTCGGTGGAATGTTAGTGTCTTTGTTACTGCTCACCTGCGCTATGTTCTCCAATCAACTTTACCAGTATTTAAAGATTTGGTGTT
>SJYV01055878.1:99539-119529 GCA_006410875.1 Neotragus pygmaeus
ATCCTGCATCCTGCATCGAACACAGACCGGTGCCTCGTTTCTTACATGATAGTATACATGCTTCAATGCCATTCTCCCAAATCATCCCACCCTGTCCATCAGCAGATGAATTGATAAGAAAGCTGTGGTACATATACACAATGGAGTATTACTCAGCCATTAAAAAGAATACATTTGAATCAGTTCTAATGAGGTGGATGAAACTGGAGGCTATTATACAGAGTGAAGTAAGCCAGAAAGAAAAACACCAATATAGTATACTGACACATATATATGGAATTTAGAAAGATAGTAATGATGACCCTGTATGTGAGACAACAAAAGAGACACAGACATATAGAATGGACTTTTGGCACTGGAATTTTGAGCAGAGGAGTCGCCCACACTGGGATTATCTCTGCAACCAGCAACCTCCAAAGAAGGTAAAGCAGACCCCTGGTGATCTAAAATGAAGTCGCTCAGTTGTGTCCGACTCTTTGCGACCCCACGGACTGTAGCCTACCAGGCTACTCCATACATGAGATTTTCCAGGCAAGAATACTGGAATGGGTTGCCATTTCCTTCTCCACCTGGTGATCCAAGAGAACTGGAAAGAACTTCCTCACCAATACTGAAAAATGTCTGACTTTCTGTCTTGCCTGAAATTCTGACATTAATTTCCTCTCTGGGTCCAAAAGATTTAACTGAGACCCATCGCCAAATGCAAGGACCACCAATGAGCAACGCTTTGACTGCTGAGCTTACAGATTGGGGTGGGGATGTCAGAGGGAGCTGAGCACAGGGGTCTGGGGAGGATTTCCAGGGTGAAAGACTGGGGGACAGGGAGTGGGAGAGCAGGAGCCAAGGAAAAGGGAAGGGGCACACTTGGCAGCCACCTTCTTTCTGATTTATGCCCTGAAGATAAACAGGATCCAGCCCTGCCCTCCAGGAGCACACAGTCTGAGGGAGGAGGCAGCACTGAGAACAGAGGCCCGCATGCGGTAAGAGCTAGGCAATGGAAGAGCCCAGAGAGAGGAAGCGGCCAGCCTGGGACAAGGGTAGTCAGAGATGCTCTCCTGAGGCGGGGACACTGGGCAGCCTAGCAAGCTGATGTGGAACTGGAACAGCGTTCCAAGCAGCAGGAACAGCATGTGCCAAGACCCAGAGGAAAGAGAGTGCACAGTGACCAGAGCCCAGATGGTGGGGACGGAAGTGGTGAGAGATGGTCCTGAGTGCCGGCTGTGGGCTGTGGGAGGACCAGGGCCTTGAGGGCAGCAAGCAGGAGTGGAATGTGACCTCCACGAAACCTGCCTCCCAAGGGGTCTGGCAGCTCCTAGTACAGAGGAGGGGCTCCACACACATGAAATGAAGGAATGAGTAAATGACTGTGACGAGGTAATAGGAAGACAAGCAGGATATTGCAGTGGTCCAGGCAACAGCGAATGGAGGTCACACAAGGTCATAGTGGTGGGCACAAATAAAACAGGTGGCTTGAGCACAATCTAAGAGGAATGCACTGGATTGGGTGGGGTGTGTACCCGTGGTGGCTCAGATGATGAAGAATCTGCCTGCAGTGCAAGAGACTCGGGTTCAATCCCTAGGTCAGGAAGATCTCCTGGAGAAGAGAGTGGCAACCCACCCCAGTATTTTCGCCTGGAGAATTCCATGGACAGAGAAGCCTGACGGGCTACAGTCCATGGGATCACAAAGAGTCAGACACAACTGAGTGACTAACACTTTCACACCTATGTATATGTATGCAAGGGGGCTGTTTGTGTGTGTCAATGCCTGTCTCTCTGTGTGTCTGGGTGTGTGCTGTGCGTATCTGCACACTTGTCTGCACATACAGAGGTTCTGAGTGGACCCCACAGGACTCACTAAGGCCAGAGGCCCGCTGGGACCCCCATCCACTGCCGCTTCCTCTGCCAACGCTGCCCGCATTACCTAAGAGGGGTGTTTGTCCCAGCCCTGACCACCCCCAGGCCATCTTTCTCTCCATCTCCTGCTGTGACTGATATAAATGCTGCTCTAATTTCTCATCATTCCCTGAAATTTACAAAATGATTCATTCGGGGCCTGTGACGGGGGCTACACTTTCAGCTCTGCTCCTTCCCTTCTTGTTCTGTTGTGTTGTAACCAACCAAAAAGAAGAATAAGAAAAGTGATAAAGTATCAGGAGAAGGAGGAATGATGGGGAGAAGAAAAGCAGAGTTTCTAGTTGAAATTGAAATTAAAGCATTAACTACACAAAGAAACAGCTATGACTGATCATGGCCACAGGGGTCTATCTTGTCCAGGGAGGTCAGGTGGGCTTCCTGGAGGAAGCAGTAGTCCTATGCTGAGACTTGATGGATGTACAAGAGTCAGCCAAGTGAGATGCCCTGGAGGATGCTCCAGGCAGAGAGAACAACACCTGCAAAGGCTCAGAGGTTTGAGTGTCAGAGGAAAGGCCTATGTGGCCGGACCATCACACAGGCCTTTCTGTATGGCAGGTGCTGAGGCTGCAGAGGTGGGTGAAGCCCGACTGCCCTGGGCTGCCAGCCCAGAGCAGGTGACACTGGGGCAAAACCTAAAGGAAAGGAGAGAGGGAGGGAGCCAGGCAGACAAGGGAACAGGGTCTGACTGGAGGCAAGGGTAAGGGCCAGGCCTTGAGGCAGGAATAGGATGAGGGCTCACCATCCAGGAGGGATGGAGGGCTGGAAGGGAGTTACTAGTGGGGGATAGTCTGGAGGGATGGGGGACATGCAGGGCCCAGGACCACTGTCAGTGTGGGCTGTGCCCAAGTGAGGCAGGAGCTCTGGGGTGTGGAGTACAGCAAGGGCAGCCCCACTCTGAGTCTTGCAGGGTCACCTGGCTCTGCAGGGAGAGTGACGGGGCAGGGCCAGGCCTGAGGCAGAGGGACCAGGCAGGAGCCCACTGCACTGGCCCAGGCATGATAGTGGAGGGGGACAAGCTGGGAGCCTAGAGAGTGAGAGGAGATACTAGACCCGGGGTTACATGGAGGTCGAGATAGCAGGACTTAAGGACTATGCATTCCATTAAAATCCAGGACTATTCATTTTCAAAAACACATTCTATTTCATGCAACATCTTCTAGGAATCTCTTCTAGCAAAACAGAAATTTGGAGAAAGAATAAAGATATCAATTGTAGGCTCCCCTGGTGGCTCAGACGGTAAAGAACCGACCTGCCAATTCAGGAGACAGAAGAGATGCAAGTTCGATCCCTGGGTCGGGAAGACCCGCTGGAGAAGGGAATGAATGGCAAGTGTTCTTGCCTGGGAAATGCCACGGACAGAGAAGCCTGGTGGGCTTCTATCCATGCGGTCGCCAAGAGTCAGACACGACTGAGCAAATAACACTTTCACTTTCACTGTTTGTAATAGTCAAAAAATTGAAGCCATTCACATTTCAAAAGTGAGGGTTTAGTAGGAATATTAATCAAATGGGCTTTTTCTAAGGATATATAGACAGAAAACTGGTCAGATTGGAGGGTCTGGTACGAAAGACCCAAGTCTGTGTGTGCCGCACCTGGATGGCACAGCTGGGGCTTCACAGAGTCTATCCCCCTGCAACAGGGGGCCAGCACATCCCCATCCCTTGTCATGAGCAAAGCTTTGACCAAAGAAACATGAGTGGAGGTGAGGACGGACCCTTCCAGGAGGGACAACTAAGGCTCTGGGCTCAATTCTCTGGTCCAATCTTCCCTATCACAGTGACACTTGGGGATGCTGACCTCCTAAGGGGCCTGAGACCGTGGCCCTGCCATCAGTCTGAGTCCCTGGGGCCAGCGGCAAGCAAAGCCCTCCCCACTGATCACAGTGGGCATGTGACGTGTATGAGAATAGCCTCAACTGTTTGGGAAAGTTGCTTGCTATTGCATCATATCCTAGCTTACCCTGACTGTCACACCATTGTGAAATCAACTATGAAAATATATACTTGTATACGAATAGAAAAAGGAAAGAAGAAAGGTTATTAGTAGTAGAAACTACTGTCTTTGGAAGGGGAGCAATTAGTGATTGATAACCACTTTTAATTAATGTTTGCACTTTCCAGACACTTCAGTGTTAAGTAGGCATCGCTCATGTTAAAGGGAAAGGTCAGTGTTATTAATGAGAGTGCCAGGCCCTGGAGAGGCCGTCCTGTCCCAGGCTGTATCTCCGGCTTCAGGCACACTGAGCGTCTGTCCCACCCAATTAGCCCTTTATTACTGATTGTTTTGTTCTCTAATTGTCCGTCCTCCATAATTTAGCACAGTCATNAAAGGGGAAAAGGGAAGACTTGAAGCCTCCGGGAGACTCAGGTCGGGGGCTGGCTGCCTGTCCTGCTTGTGGGCCATTTCATAGTCCCAGAGGCTGCAGTCATGGAATGTTACATCAGACTATATTGAAGTGAAAGTATCAGTTAAAGTCATTGGACATAAATAAATGCGCAACATTGGGATACCAAGGGAATGGGCTTGGATTTAAGCCTTGGCTCTGCCACTGATTTCGGGGGCCAGCAATCAGTTTTCAACCTCTTACCAGAGTCTGGGAGTTGAGGCTTCGTTCATTCTCTGAGCCCCCTTGCAGAGAGAAGCTGCTCCTGTCCCTCTCTAATGCAGCTAGTCTTCCTGGGTGGCCCTCACACTGCCCCAGCCACAGGTCCTCCAAGTCGGTGGGCCCTCCTCTCCCAGGGCCGTCACAGTACTGCTTCCTCTGCCCAGGAGTCCCCCACAGACCAGGCCATCTCTCTGGGACCCAGGAGGACTAGGAAGGCTGCAAACAATTGGGATGAGCACAGGTCTGAGCAGGGCGCCAGCAGGGGTGATACCCAAGCCCCCACCCCACATAGAGCTGGGAGGCAATCTTATTTCACTCTGGGTGTCCAAGCTTGCATCACGGTGCTGGCCAGGAGCCTGGTGTGCAGTCATTAACTGTGATGTGCTGTAGGTGTGTAATTGTCAGAGTGGTTTTGCATCTTTTGATCCATCTATAAATACGGATGGTAATTATCCATCATTAGCATATGCTTACCTTCTGCATAAGTGTACATTGTTTTCCTGAGAATTCAAGTTGCCAATTCCCAACCAAGACACAGGGATTCCAGTCTCATAGTCATGTGTCCCCCAGACACGGAACATGGGAGGGGTTACCTGAGCACCTGCCTATGGTCCCACCCAGGGCCCTGAAGGGGGTCAGAGCTGGAGCTCCATCTACTGTCACTTACCTGGGCTTACCCCTGAGCCTCAGTTTCCTTGGCTATAAAATGGGGATGAAAGCACCTCCCTCCTCATGGAGTGACTGTGAGGGTGAAGCGAGCACACGCAAGGGAAGGGCACCCAGCACACACAGGAAGTGCTCACTTGTGTGAACTGATGCTCCTGCCGCTGCCACCCCAGGACGGAGACAGAGGAGACGCATGGCCTGTCACAGACGGGACTACTTGCTGCGATGACGCCCAGTGGCTGACCTGGAGCCAGGCGCTCGGGTCAGGCGTCTACACGCGTGACCCCCACGTACCCCTCACAAGAGCCCTACTGCAGTGCTATCCCAGCCCCCTCTCCACGGGTGGGAGTGGGGGAAGGCTATGCTTCAGTCAGATCAAGCACCTCCTAATCAAACAGCCCACAGAGAGCAGAGGCTCAGAGCAGGGCTTTCTGCCCCCAGGCCCGGGCTGGGCGGCCACCTCACACAGCCCAGGACACTCAGTCATGAGCACTGATGGGAAGGTGGTGGACACTCGTGGCCGCCGCCCAGCAGCCCACCACTCCTCCCTTCACTCTCAGAGCTCTATGTTTTTCCTGCAGCAGCAGGCTCAGGTTTGGTGGGCCTCCCCAGCGGTAAAGCCACTCCTGGCACCCCAACCCCTTCTCCAGACATTGTTTTAGAGGTGGAAGTGTGACCCAGATCTGGTTACTGAGGTGTGAGGGAAAATATACTGGTAGAGGGACTTCTAGGAAATGCATTTTCTGCCTCACTCCATTCCTTTCCTCTCAATTTGAATGCTGTAGTGTGAGACGTGATGTTTGGAGCTGTGGCAGCCATCCTATAACCATGAAGCCAAACGCTAAGAACACAAAGCCAATACAGCCAAGGATGATAAAGAGGAAGAGTGTCTCTGTTGACATGTCTAAGCATCTGACCAAGCTGAGACCACTTCCTTTGAAAAAAATCAGCAAATACTTTCTGTAAAGAGAAAGATAGTAAATAATTTAGGCTTAGACAAAATCAAGAGGAAAAATCAATGATGTTATGCAAGTATTTGTTTAACAAGAGAGAAAATAAATTTCCACATATATTTGATTGATGAAATTTAAAATATAATAAAGTATAATTTTTATAGCAGATTTATCAATGAGAATAACGGCTTTGTTTTGTTTTGTTTTTTTTACCATGAGAAAAACATTTTACTTACCTGCAGAACAAAGTTAGTTTTCTATATTATCAAATTGATTGCAAATGTTCATCTGTTAAAAACCACCTTAGTTCAAGGGTCATGCAAAAAGATACAGCTGGGCCAAACTTGCCCACAGACCTTGCTCTTAAAGATCTGGTATTCATGTCTTAATTGTTTGAGGCGTTGTTGTTGGATTCCCATTACACACTTCCCCAAACATTCCAACTGATGGAAGCACCTCCTCTGTGCTTCGCACACATTTCTTATCAAAGTCATGAGCATTTGACTGTATCCTCCTCCCCCATCAAACCGGGGAATCCTGGAGGCAGAGGCTGTGCCTCGCAGGCCTCTGTAACCCCAGACCTTCATTCAGATCATGCAACTCCAGTTACCACAGTGTGGACAACATGAACAAATCCATGAACAAGCGAGTGAGTGAAGCGCTTGGAAAACTGGCAAGTGCTGGACCCAGATGCAGGGTTAAGTTCTGGGAGGGGCACGGAGGGAAGATGGCAGAGGTGCAGCGTGCACGGCAGGGAGTAGAGAGAGAGCAGCAGCCCCTTTGCCCCAGCAGGAATGAGGCGCCTCTGCACTCCCAGACATCCTGAGCCACCCCATCCTGAAGTCTGCTCTGCAGCCCTGCCCACCCAGTGCACAGTCACTCCCCTGGACTCCTGGAGCCTGTGACAGCCAGCTCCTCCTCCCCCACTCCAGCCAGAGAGCCTTGTGCTCTGCCATTTTCTCCTAGAAATGGTTGCGAGCAACCAAATGGTTATCATTACTTCAGCGGCAATTCTTTGCACCATTATTTTGTAAGAGACAGAGGACGGGCAGGAGGCGAGGAGGAGGCAGGAGAAGTCAGGAAAACCATTTAGGGTGAACAGGCTCTGAAATTTCACCTCCAGGTTTTGCCAGGAGACTGGGTTAGAGAGTGATTTCAAATGAATTTTGCCATCAGAGTAAGAGATCTGTCTCCCTCGAAATGCTCTATTTTGACATTTGGCTTCAAGAGATTTGACAGAATTCATTTTTCCAACAGACAAGAGATCAAGGTATTAAACAAAATACATTTCACCATGAGAGCACCGTTAGCCATTTGACACATTATGTTTCATCCTGAGTCTGAGTGTTGCAGCCTCCCTCTTCCCTTTCCTTCTTACTTTCATGCACTGGTGAGAGGGGAGGCCAGGAAAGACACACGATCTCCCTGCCCCAAGGCACCCACTCCCCAAGATAGCTCTGTGAGGGACAGGAACTGAAAGTGGGGAACCTGGAGGCAGAGGGTCCCTGGAGAGCTGCTAGGTAACCACGGGGACAAGAGCAAGCAAGAGAGAGGCCGGGGGAGAGGCAGTGGGGAAAAGCTGGCGCGAATGGAGGTCTGAGGACCTGAGGGCCCCAGGGACTCCCAGGAGCAGCGCTGAGGGCGCCACACACGTGGGGAGGGGTCAGGAGGGGTGTGGGGAGGGCTGGGCCGCACTGGTCACCAGACCTGGCCTCTGACCGACGGGCTGGGAGTCCTGGTCCCCTTCTGCTGAGGCCCCGTGGGGCCCCAGGGGAAAAGCAAGGAGGAAACCCAAGCTGCAGTTGACAAACTCTGCTCCTGATCAGTTGCTGATGAGGACTAATTAGCTTTGCATAAACTACCACTCCTGGTAGTGACCATCTGGATAAACAGTCAGGGATGCTTGAGGGGACCCTGGTCTCCAGACCCGAGGGTTATTACAGGGACTTCAGAGTCAGGCAAACCCAGGTTCTCTGTCCTGGTTGCAGCCAGTTACCAGCTCTGGGACCGTGCCCTTAACTTGGCTGAGCCTGTTTCCTCCTCTGGAAAATAGGCCACCACTGGCCTCTCCCTCTGAGTGGCGATGAGGAGTGAATGAGAGCCCGTCCTCACCTGGGAGCGGTCCAGTCCCCCTCTAGCCCTTCCTCACTCCCTCTTCCCTGTGCCCACTCCATCTGCCCTGACTCCAGCACACAGGTCAATCGCTCTGAGGCACCCTTGCCAGGCCCTGAGCTGAGGTCTCCCCGTGCCTTTTCTCATTTATTCTACTGGTTCTTTTATAGATTCTGCTACTAGTCCCATTTTACAGATGAGCACACTGAGGCTCAGAAAGTAAAGTAATGTGAAAAGTCACACAGCTGCAAGAGGCCCGATCAGGACACAAACCTAGTCTGACTGATGGCAAAAATTCATGCTTTTCCCTCATGCCATTCCCAGGCATTTCACCTGGCTTGAGCCTTAGTTTTCTGTCCAAACTGGGGTTGGCAGACCCAGCAAAAGCTGACCCTGAGCAGAAGGGTGGCTTCAGAGCTGGACAGTGACCCTTCATCACCATCCTAGCTGCCTGGGGTCCTCTCCTTGCCTAGTGAATTCAGCGTCAGCATCACTCCAGCCTTTGGTGGGGCCCCAACGGCACTCACCTCCCCACCTTGGCAGCTCCAGGCCTGTTAATCAGGATATTCACAGGCTGATAGGTAGGTTTGCATGAGCTGCACCGAGATCAGCTGAATACCTCCCATCACCCCCCTTGAACAGCTCCTCCCCCTCGGAGACCTGGTGCTCTGTCCTCCTCAATTATCCACCTGGGGGCTGTGCCAGCCACTGCTTCAGGCCTGTCCCCTCACACCTGTAGCTTTAGAGTCTGTGCCAGGCTGACTGAGGGCTTCCTCAATGCCCCTTCCCCACATTCTCCCTCCTCAAAGTCATGATTGGGAGCCAGACTTCAGAGCCAGAATTCCTGGGTCCAAGTCTCAGCTGTGTGACCTTGGACAGAGTACTTAACCTCTCTGTGTCCAGTCTCCTCATCTGAAAATGGAAAACTGTTAGCTATTATTATTGTTACCAATACTCCATCCCTCCTCCATCGCCCCTCACCTCATCCCACCTGAGACCCACACTGAGACCCACTGTTACTCTTGGAGCCCTGCCCCCAGCCCCCAGGGGGCACCAGCTCACAGGTGTTGGGGTGAGACCCCAGGGATGGTTGCATTTCTCAGGGGGCCTCGAAAACCTAAGCAAACTTCAAGGCGCAAAGGGCTATGTATCCACAGAATGAGTGGCTTTCTCACCACCCCCTTTAGGGACAGACAAACCAACCATTCTGAAGCTCAGCCACCTTCTCACCATGGTGCCTGGAGAGCAAGGACACGACGGTCGGCAAGCACCCAGAGTGCCTACCCGAGACCACACAGTGAGTGGCCGAGGCGGGATTCGACCACCCTGGTCTGTGTGACTCTAAGTTATAAAATCTGTCCCCAGCACCACACTGAGGGTTCCTGGGTGACTTTCATATGTCCAGAACCGGGCTGGATGCCAACTGCAAAGGTGAGCATCATGAAGCCAGGACCACACCGTCCTCCTTCGGGGAAGGTCTGGGCTCCTGCCAAGCCAAACCAAGCCTCTCCCTGGATCAGTTGTGAGTTCCAGGATTCCCTGGACACCAGGCTATTTCCTGCCAGAAACCACACCTCCTACAGCCCGCTCACCTCTGATCAGCCTTTTGCTCCATATCAACTGTTCAGCTCCTACCAGCCTGCTTACCTCCCACCAGCCAATTCACCTCTGACCGTCTGCGGAGTGACTGAACATTCAGAAATTATTATGAAACATACCGAGATGAATAAATGTCCATGAGGCAACAGGATTTCTCCCGCCAATTCCACAACTTCTTCCTACCCCATCATACCCAGTCTGAATCTTTCTGCAGCCTCCTGCCAACCTCCCACCCTATCATCCTTTCCCAACCACCATCCAAGAAAGCAGTTCACCCCAGAAGTCTTCTTGGGCTTCCCTTGCTTAGAACACTCAAGGGCTTCCCCAGAGCTCTCAGGATGGAAACACACCTGCTCCCCACAGCTGACAGGAACCTGCAGGACCTGGTCTTTCATGTTCTCCACCTTAGGGTTCTGCTCCAAGACTGTGGGACCAGCTCGATGCGTCCCACTCTTCTCCTACGCAGAGCCCACAATTCACAGTCAGGTCCAGGGTGTCCTGTCGATCCTGCACTCGCTGAGTGCAGAATCACCCATAACAGCTGCACTGAGACTGGGTCTGCCCAGGAGGGTCTCTGGGTCCTCCAGAAACCCTCAGTCCCAATCATGGATCCCCCACCCTTCCCGTCATCGGTGGAGACCCCTCCCAGATCACACAGACACTGACAGTTTCCCCCTCCTCAGGAACGCTGTCAGCCATCACAGGGACACAGGCTATGGTGCTGGAATCTTTCACAGATCTCTGATGAGCAGGTGCCATAAAACTACTAGAATCCCACAGACGTTGAGAAGGGAAGGGAAATCTCAGACCAAAAGTGATGGGAGTAAAGAGAAAACAGAGATGTGTCAGGAAGATTAATCTGCTGCTCAGACATGAAAGAAATACACTCAATTATTTTGTATTGCCTTTCATTGGAATGTTCACATCATACTCAGCTGCCTGCAAGCCTTGGATTACCCAGAAAGCCCAATGAAAGATAAGGGAGAATAAAAATACTGACAAAAATGTTCATGACATTGGAATTCTTTTTAAAAGAAATGAAATGCCAGCCTGGAGACAATAGAGATGATTTGGCACTGATGCTTGCTCCCCTGGCCGGATAAGCCAGAGTCAGGGGATCCAGCTGTCATCTCAGACCTGCCACCGTTATGCTATGTGACTTGGGGCAGCTCACTGTCCCTCTCTGAGCCTCATTCTCCATGAGTCCTGTGGGCTTGTCCTCAGCAGCACTATTGATATTTGGGGCTGGTTCCTCTTTGTTGTGGGGCCTGTTGTGTGCATTCAGCAGCATCCTTGACCTCGACCCACCAGATGGGTACCAGCCCCCAGCATTCCAGCATCACAATCAAAAATGTCTCCAGACTTTGACAAATGTCCCCTGGGGAGCAAAATTACCCTGAAGATACTTTCTGAGTTCATGTGGTAGAGGGCAAAGCAGGAAGGGTCACAGAGACCCCAGCCCAGGGCCAAGGAGACCCTGTTGTGGGGAGCTGGGGACAGAGATGAGGTGAGGAGGGAGGGCTGCCCCATGGAGGGCTCTGCTGCTGAGCTGGAGCGGGTGGACCAGCCATCATCAACACCCTGGGCTGGGGGACAAGGGAAGGTTTGCACCCACCACGCTGGACTGGTGGCTCTTGCACATGTCTGACCCATTCCCCTGGACTGTGTCCTTGCCATCTCTGGGCCCCATCGCTGGTGCAGGGGAGGCACAAAGCACTTGCTGAGCTGAGCTGAAGGGCATTTGCTTCCAGCTGCTCCAAGCTCAGTCTTAGGAGGGCACCAAGGGGCCCTCTGCCAGGGGCTCTCAGCCCATCAGGGTATGAGCGTAGAGTCCTTGGCCCTGTTCCCCATTATCTCCAGCTCCCTCAGCCCTGATTCTAGTGGCTTTCCCACTCCTTTAAAGGCAGACATGGACTGTGGCTTGCTCTGGCCAACGAGACATGAGAGGCGGAGGCCTCTGCCACTTGCAGGAGGGAGCTTTAAGGGCCAGCGCGCAACATGTGCAGCGAGCTCAGAAAGCCCACATGCAGGTGAAGCTGCGTCAGCCCAGAGCCACTGTGGGGAGCAGAGCCGGTCACCCGCCCTGGGCATGGCAGCGCAGTTGGGGGCCTCCTCTTGAGGCGGGCATGCTGCGGCCATCAGTTACCACAGTGTAGCCCGGGCCCCTCAAGTGATGCCACTGCTGGAACCAGGTCACCGGAGAAGGTGCGCCCCTGTTCCCAGGCCCCCATGGATGCTGTCCCTGTGGGATAAGTCACTCCACACCACCCATCACAGGTCTGGAGTGCCCTTCCTGTATCCAGGAGGCCGGCTCCCTGGGCTCTGACTGCCCAGACCTGGACCAGAGAGGTCCAGGACACATCCCATAAAAACATGCCGATCACCCGAGAACCTCTGGGCTCCAGGTTCCCCTCTGGTTACTCATCCCTTCAACAAAGAAGCCCCTGGACAGAGTCTGTGCTGGGCCTGTGCTGGGCACTGGGAGTATCTGGGGAGCAGTGCCTGCCCTCCCGGAGCTCACAGACTAGAGCAGCGACAGCTGGTACCAGTGAGCACCCAGAAAAGAACTGAGCGGAGCAGGGGGGCACTGGGGGCGGGGAGAGGAGGCCGGGGGNTGTCTAACTCAGTGAAACCAAGCCATGCCTGTGGGGCAACCCAAGACAGGCAGGTCATGGTGGAGAGGGTTGACAGAACATGGTCCACTAGTCTTGTAATAGGACCAGAAATATCTCAGCCTATCTATGACAAAACACAATCAGACACTTAAAATCAGAAAGAGATAAAAATTCTAGATTTAACTCAACAAAAATGCAATCATCATATACTTACTGAAGCTACATTCACAAAATCATCATCTGAGAGGGTTTCCAACATTTCGGAGACAGATGTTCGGATCAGTTTAAGTGTCAATCCACTAACACTCCCACTCCTATTTTAAAACAAAAAACGGATCCACACATGTTAATGATTATGCATTTAGTCAACATCAGACACCCTAAGGAAATGCAGCTTATGCACTGACACTATATAATATTAACATAATTTTGTCTTTAAAATATCAGTACTAGAAAAATTCCTATTTTTGATAGCAAGTAGAAATAAATTACAAGAAATTTGGTCTTTCTTTGCTACAAGCATCAGAATGTATTTATTTCTAATTACAAGGATGAAAATTACATTTCAAGTGACAATTTTAAGAAACTACAGATACTCATGGCATATTCACTTTTTCAAGAAATATGTACTGAATATCAGCTCTATTAGCCAAGTTAGAAGTGAGGGCTACAGAGGTTAATATAATACAGTCATAGCTCTAAGAGCCCACTATTTGACTTGATTAAACAATTATTATATAGCAGCAAAGGAATTTGATAATAGATTTGTAAACACAATGCCTTGTTTTAATCCTAAAGTAGATATTCTCAGGGATTTAGTCATCATTTATCTTGTCTTTATATATTTTATGATCCTGGATGACCTCATCTATTTGTGTGGTGCATCTCCAGGCAATTTGTTGCTGTTGTTCATTTACTATATCCTCTGTTGCCTCCTTCTCCTTTTGGCTTTACTCTTTCCTAGCTACTGGGCAATTAACTTTCACTTTTGTGTCTTTTGTATTCACTTTTGTAGCTCCTAATTTTCCCCAGTTTTATTTTTCTAGCTGTTTGTTAAATGACTATGGGTTCAACGTCCAAAACGACACATTAGTCCCAAAACTTATTTTTCTTTCCTACATATGCCCTTGATATCAACCACACTAGATCTCAGTCATTCAATTTCATTCTCCCTCTCAACTTTCCTTCCCATTCAGACAACCTCTTTTATTCATTGTACTTTACAGTATTCTCTCCATCCTCTTTCCATTCTAGCTTATGTGTTTACCATCTCAAGATCCAGAGCGAGAGTAACAACCATTCTCTTAGTTCCTTCTCTGCCCCGTGCTACTGCTGCTGCTGCTGCTGCTAAGTCACTTCAGTCGTGTCTGACTCTGTGCGACCCCATAAATGGCAGCCCATCAGGCTCCCCTGTCCCTGGGATTCTCCAGGCAAGAACACTGGAGTGGGGTGCCATTGCCTTCTCCAGTGCATGAAAGTAAAACTGAAAGTGAAGTCACTCAGTCGTGTCTGACTCAGCGACCCCATGGACTGCAGCCCACCAGGCTCCTCCATGCATGGGATTTTCCAGGCAAGAGTACTGGAGTGAGGTGCCACTGCCTGCGCCGTGCTAACAGGTGAAAATTCTGGCAGCATATCTTCATTCACCTCTGTTACCTATAAAATGTTGCTGTTTAGTTACTAAGTCATATTTGACAACTCTCCAACCCTATGGACTGTACCCCGTCAGGATCTCTGTACATGGGATTTCCCAGGCAAGAATACTGGAGTGGGTTACTATTTCCTTCTCCAGGGGATTCTTCCCGACCCAGGAAGTAAACCTGAGTCTCCTGAGAGCAGGCAGATTCTTTACCACTGAGCCACCAGGGAAGCCCTACCTACTAAATAGTTACCTACAAAACATCCAAGAATCTTAAAAGCCTTGCATTCAGAAAGTTTCATTGTCTTCTCTCTCTCCTACCTCCACCTTCTATATAGTCCCTCTAGATGTTCTCAACAATGCCCCTTTGCTTCTATCAATTCTCCCACCTGCAACTCCACTCTCTTTTCTCTCCCTTCCATGCCTGCCTTGTTAAATATCAGCTGTAAGGATTCAATTCTCATTTTCTCTCCTTAATGAAGTCTTTCCTGACACTTCAGATTGAAATGTGCTCTCTCACCTATGTATTCCTGCAGTGCTGTGTCACACTTTATATCTCGCACTTTCTATCATGGTTTTAAGTTATTTGTGAATATGGTTTCATTTCACTAATACATTTGAATCATCTTTGAGAGGAGGAACCATGTCTTAATAATCTTTGTCTCTATATCATCACATTGTATATAAGATACTCTCAGTTTAGTTCTGTTGAAATAATTTTTTGAAATGCCATTACAACCTCATGCACATTTATTTTTAACTTTAATAGACCTTATGCATTCTACACATTTTAATATAAGAAATTATGTCTGACATTAGCATATATCCAATAGGATTACAACATATTGCATTCTCCATTTAGATTTATATTTCCAGAAGACTATCAAGGATTAGCAAATGTACAAAATCTACAATAACTTAATTTAAAAAGAGGAAGTTTAAACTCATTTTAACAAGTGAAATAAAATTTAAATTTAAGTTATATTTCTTGACTTCATTTATCATCTCTTTCTCAGGCAAGATTATAAGATTTTAAACTCGTTTTCTTCAGGTTATAATGGAGAAATTTTCAAATGCTGACAATATCCTGTGAAATGAATTCAGGTGCCTATAAAACATGGAATTTTGTTACCTCCAGTGGCAAAGAACAAGATGAAAGTGTCAGTTGCTCAGTCATGTCCAAATCTCTGTAACTCCATGGACTGTACCCACCAGGATACTCTGTCCATGGAATTCTCCAGGCAAGAATATTGGAGTGGGTTGCCATTCCCTTCTCCACGGGGTCTTCCTGAAGCAGGGATTGAACTCAAGTCTCCTGCACTGCAGGCAAATTCTTTTTGCACCACCAGGGAAGTAAGAACAGATGAGGATATAATCTTTTTCTCTCAAGGAAAATAATAAAAGCTATACCTCATGTTTTTAATTCTGTAGTATTGCTCTTAAAAACTGAATCTTCATGGCAGGATATAGTCTTCTCTATTTCTACAGTTTCAAATTTCAATTTCAATCTTATTGGAAGATTATACACACATACCTAACTTGAAACAATGTGACAAATAAATAACCAATATAAAAACTAATGAATTTTTTTCTTGTATTTCAGCACTTCCCTTGAGAAAGTTCCAGTATGGACATGTAATATATCTAGTAGTAACCTATTTTGTGACAAATCCCTAAAAGATATTTGGATCAATAGTGACTAAGTGAAGTGAAGTGAAGTGAAGTCGCTCAGTCGTGTCTGATTCTTTGCGACTCGTGGACTGTAGCCCACCATGCTCCTCCGTCCAGTGACTAAGTGCCATCTAAACAATTCTACATTTTTGGTAGCAGAAACTGATTGGTTTTAGCAACCATGTACTTTAATATTGTTTAACAATCAAAAAGCTGGAAGCAAATTAATAATTTTTCAAAAAGTTTAGACTTCATAACAAAGTCATAATTTTTAATTCTGATAGATCCCTCTCATTTTCAACAAGAGAATTTTTGTTTGTTTTGTTACTATCTTAATTTGATTTCTTTGTCTGCATATAGACAAAGTCATAATAATTATTCTTGTTATTTTTCTTCCCCACCTATTTCTAGTCTTAAACTATTACTGCTACCAAAAACCCTTCCTATATTCTCAGTATATAAAAAATAATGTAATGTTTAACTACTTACACATCAACCAGAATAAGCATGTCTTTAGGAGATGCAGCTCCTTGGATGTACCTGAAACAAATACACTCATATTAGTATTTTTTTTTCTCTTGCAAAATCTCAAACACTGATATTTGTTGAATTGCTATGTACTGATCTCTGAGACATTTTCCAAGCATGGCCCTATGTCCTTCCTATCTGGGTAGATAATACTATCTAATTCATGATTCTGCAACATCAACTTAAAAACACAATATTTAACATAATAGAGATATCAGAGGTATAATATTTAAAGTATGTTTTAAAGGTATTTATTACAAAGGAAAAAGAGATGTGCTTTAATACTAGGAGTACAAGAAATTAACTTCTGGAGAGTATTTCCCTAAGGGTGGAAAAAAGTTATCTTAAATTCCATTTTGACCACAGTTTTCAAAACTCACTCTAAGGGATAATAATAAAAATAAATGATAAGATTATGTCATTAATTTAAATACACACACACAAAATTCCCACAAAAATAAATACATAGCTAGGAAAGTGAAAAAGCAATCAAATTAAGGGAAATACAAAGAGACAATAAAGTAATTAGAAAGAGAGCAATATATAATGTTATTTCTAAGAGTTTCAATTAGTGGTTTTCAAACTTTACAGTATCTAAAAGTCACAGTTCAAAATGTTGATTGTCACACTAAGCCCCAGTCCTATAGATTCAGAAACTCTGTGTATGAAAAGAAACTCTAGGAGAATAGCTTAGTCACTGTAGACATGAAGTTAACTGAAGGTAAATAATCCCCAAAGCTCATGGTGCCTGGCTGTAGACTGATGGGAACTAGGGGCCTGCCTTTCCTAACAAAAAGACGTGAGTCTGAACTTAGTGTTCTACTTATTGTCTACCACTCTAAATCTAACTTCTCAGAAGCTTGCCAGATAACTTGCCAATTAGCTTTCAGACAATATTCAGCACAGTTAGTAACTATTCAGGATTATATGGTCATGGAAAAGAATTTTTAGTTGCATTTAAGTTTACTTCTCTGTCAGAAGGTAAAAGAGCAGGGTTGCTGGGTTATTTCAATGAGAGGCAAACCTAGTTCATGTCTAGCATTTTAACAAATGATCCTGGCATGCGTCTCCATGGGGAAATGAGAGGAAAGAATTTCATCTGTCTCTTCTGGTTAGGACCTAATTTCTAATTCTCTGCCAAAACAACTGGTTCCTGAATCTAAATCATATCGTGGCAGAGGGTTTGCCTCCATTCAGCAACCTATGGCTCCATAGCTACTAACTTGGAGAAATATTAACAAGAATAATATGTGGATTAACAGCATCTGGTAATTTTATACATGGTTGGTATTAATGTAAATTACTACTAGGACATTTAACAGAGCATTTAATAAGCTTTAAATATATTTCTTTGAATTGACCATTATGTGTCTTAGAATTTGTCTGATTCCTAACACCACGTCCAAGGTACGAGAAATCCAAGTAAGACGGCAGGTGTTACAAGAAGGCATCAGAGGGCAGACACACTGAAACCATAATCACAGAAAACTAGTCAATCTAATCACACTAGGACCATAGCCTTGTCTAACTCAATGAAAATAAGCCATGCCCTGTGGGGCCACCCAAAACAGGCAGGCATGGTGGAGAGGTCTGACACAGTGTGGACTACTGGAGAAGGGAATGGCAAACCACTTTGGTGCTCTTGCCTTGAGAACCCCATGAACAGTATGAAAAAGCAAAAGGAACTCCCCAGGGCAGTAGGTGCCCAATATGCTACTGGAGATCAGTGGAGAAATAACTCTAGAAGAATGAAGGGATGGAGCCAAAGCAAAAACAGTACCCAGATTTGGATGTGACTGGTGATTAGAAGCAAGGTCCGAGGCTGTAAAGAGCAACATTGCATAGGAACCTGAAATGTCAGGTCCATGAATCAAGGCAAATTGGAAGTGGTCAAACAGGAGGAGGCAAGAGTGAACGTTAACATTCCAGGAATCAGTGAACTAAAATGGACTGGAATGGGTGAATTTAACTCAGATGACCATTATATCTACTACTGCAGGCAGGAATCCCTTAGAAAAAAAGGGGTAGCCATCATGGTCAATAAGAGTCCGAAATGCAGTACTTGGATGAAATCTCAAAAACGACAGAATGATCTCTGTTTGTTTCCAAGGCAAACCATTCAATATCACAGTAATCCAAGTCTATGCCCCAAGCAGTAACATTGAAGAAGCTCAAGTTGAACGGTTCTGTGAAGACCTACAAGACCTTTTAGAACTAACACCCAAAAAAGATGTCCTTTTCATTATAGGGGACTGGAATGCTAAAGTAGGAAGTCAAGAAACACCTGGAGTAACAGGCAAACTTGGCCTTGGAGTATGGAATGAAGCAGGGCAAAGACTAATAGAGTTTTGCCAAGAAAATCCACTGGTCATAGCAAACACCCTCTTCCAACAACACAAGGGAAGACTTTACACATGGACATCACCAGACAGTCAACACCGAAATCAGACTGATTATATTCTTTGCAGCCAAAGATGGAAAAGCTCTATACAGTCAACAAAAACAAGACCGGGAGCTGACTGTGNAGGGTGGTGTCATCTGCATATCTGAGGTTATTGATATTTCTCCCGGCAGTCTTGATTCCAGCTTGTGCTCTTTCCAGCCCAGCATTTTGCATGATGTGCTTTGCGTATAAGTTAAATAAGCAGGGTGACAATATACAGCCTTGACGTACTCCTTTCCCAATCTGGAACCAGTCTTGTTTCATGTACAGTTTTAACTGTTGATTCTTGACCTGCATACAGATTTCTCAGGAGCCAGGTAAGGTGGTCTGGTATTCCCATCTCTTTAAGAATTTTTGTTTGTTGTAATCTGCACAGTCAATGGCTTTGGCACAGTCAATAAAGGAGAAGTAGATGTTTTTCTGAGACTCTCTGACTTTTTCTATGATCCAACAGATGTTGGCAATTTTGATCTCTGGTTCCTCTGCCTTTTCTAAATTCNTTTCGTTTGTTGTAATCTGCACAGTCAATGGCTTTGGCACAGTCAATAAAGGAGAAGTAGATGTTTTTCTGAGACTCTCTGACTTTTTCTATGATCCAACAGATGTTGGCAATTTTGATCTCTGGTTCCTCTGCCTTTTCTAAATTCAGCTTGAACATTTGGAATTTCACGGTTCATGTACCGTTGAAGCCTAGCTTGGCAAATTTTAAGCATGACTTTGCTAGCATGTGAGATGAGTGCAATTGTGTGGTAGTTTGAACATTAATTGTGTGGTAGTTTGAACATTCTTTAGCCTTGCCTTCCTTTGGGATTGGAATGAAAACTGACCTTTTCCAGTCCTGTGGCCACTGCTGAGTTTTCCAAATTTGCTGGCATATTGAGTGCAGCACTTTCACAGCATCATCTTCCAGGATTTGAAATAGCTCTATTGGAATTCCATCACCTCCACTAGCTTTGTTTGTAGTGATGCTTCCTAAGGCACACTTGACTTCACATTCCAGGATGTCTGGTTGTAGGTGAGTGATCATACCATCATGGTTATCTAAGTCATTAAAATCTTTTTTGTATAGATCTTTGGTGTATTCTTGCCACCTCTTCTTAATATCTTCTGCTTCTGTTAGGTCCATAGCATTTCTGTCCTTTATTTTGCCCATGTTTGCATGAAATGTTTCCTTGGTATCTCTAATTTTCTTGAAGAGATCTCTAGTTTTTCCCATTCTATTGTTTTTCTCTATTTCTTTGCA
>SJYV01055878.1:125251-137622 GCA_006410875.1 Neotragus pygmaeus
CTGGGGGTGAGCAGAGGAGGCCGGGGGAGGGGAACAAAGTCTGCAGGTGGGGTGGGCTGGTCATAGTCGGATGGTCATCTGAGTGAGACCCAGAGGTGAGAGAGACCAGCCAAGTGAAGGGAGGGCAGGAAAAGGCATTCCAGGGCTGCGTGTGCAAACATCCTGTGCCAGGAAGGGCCCTGGGGAGAAAGAGCAGAGCAGAGGGAGGGGAGGGAGATAGAGGGGGGCACGGAGCCGGGCCACACAGGCCTGCTGCCGCAGGGAGGGGCCTGCTGCCACAGGGAGGGGCCTGCACCGGATCCTAGCGTCAAGGAGACGCCACTGAAGGGGCCCGGAAGCGGGTACTGAGTGGTGTCAGTCACTCAGTCATGTCCAACTCCTTGTGACTCCATGAACTGCAGCCTGCCAGGCTCCTCTGTCCATGGGATTTTCCAGAAAAGAATACTGGAGTCAGTTACCATTCCCTTCTTCAGGGATCTTTCCGACCCGGGATCAAACCGGGGTCTCCCATGTTGCAGATTCTTGACCATCTGAGACACCAGGGGAGCCCTCAGGAAGGGAGGGTCAAGACCAGTTCACACTCAGAGCATTCTCTGGGTCCAGAGCATAGCCCAGGGCCTGGCACACAGTGGCGCCCAGTGAATGTTTGCCGACAGCGGTGACTCAGGAGGGGAGTAAGGGGACGCGCTCTAGGGCACTGCTGGCTCACCCTGGCCAGCCTACATGCTCCCTACACCCAGCAAGGGCTCCACTCGGGGACAGGGAGGTGCTGGTGCTTATGAAGAAACTACTGCTGCTGGTCTTCTCACGTGTCAGCTCACATGTCTTCAGTTAGGACCCCACAAGGGTGTGCACAGATGTCCCCAGTGAGGCACTGATGTTGTTTTTACAGTAAAACAGGTCAAAATGTTCCAACCTGATGCCAAGACGCATGAAACGGGAATCTCGCTTTTAAAAAGGATTCAGAAATATTTCTATCTGGATATCAGTGAAAGCTCATGAAAAAATATCACTTGTTGATAATGAGGCAGAACAAGTCCTTAGAACTGAGTAACGGCAGAGAAGAAAAGTCTCAACTCTTCCCCTAATTACAGAGTCTCAAACATCAAGCTGACAAAACAATAATAATGAAATAGGAAACAGGCAACTTCCTAACAAGAGACCGAAACTCGTTAACGTGATAACAAAGGATACCCGGAGTCACTCGAGCCTGCGGCTGGGTTTCAGCGCTGTCTGGCCACGTGCGTTATCCCCAGACCCCACCAGTGTCCCCTGGAGTGAAACCTGCCCCTGGACTCACAGTCTGGACCCTCACAGCCTCCGCTCAGGGGCACGAAGCTCCACATTCCCAACACTGTCTCTGCAGCTCTGAGCACAGTCTCTGTGCTCCAGATCCAGCCAGTCTTTTCAGCCCTGAGCACAGTGCACCACCTCTAAGGAGTCTCTTGGGTCACACAGGTCCCCGCCATCACCCCAGCTCTGAGCTCAGCCCCTCCATCTCACTGCACCAGCCATGCAGGGCCACCCACCCCAATCTTTGTATTATTTAGTGACAATATATGGCAGCACATTGCCACAGGGTATGGCTGGACCTGGGTTCACCTGCCCACTTGCATGTGATCTGGTTCAAGTGGCTTTACTAGTCTGAGTCTCAGTTTCCTCACCTATGAAATGGGAAGATAACAAAAGTACTGGCCTCATAGAATGATTGCGATGGTTAAATGATTTAATATATATCAAGCACTTATATATATTCTTTACAGCCAAAGATGGAGAAGCTCTATACAGTTAGCAAAAACAATACCAGGAGCTGACTGTAGCTCAGATCATGAACTCCTTATTGCAAAATTTAGACTTAAATTGAAGAAAGGAGGGAAAACCACTAGACCATTCAGGTATGACCTAAATGAAATCCTTTACAATTACCCAGTGGAAGGGACAAAGAGATTCAAGGGATTAGATCTGATAGACAGAGTGCCTGAAGAACTGTGGACGGAGGTTCATGACATTCTACAGGAGGCAGTGATCAAGACCATCCCCAAGAAAAAGAAAGGAAAAATGGTTGTCAGATGATGCCTTACAAATAGCTGAGAAAAGAAGAAAAGCAAAAGGCAAAAGAGAAATGGAATGATATAGCCGTCTGAATGCAGAGTTCCAAAGAATAGCAAAGAGAGATAAGAAAGTCTTCTTCAGTGATTAGTGCAAAGAAATAGAGAAAAACAATAGAATGGGAAAAACTAGAGATCTCTTCAAGAAAATTAGAGATACCAAGGAAACATTTCATGCAAACATGGGCAAAATAAAGGACAGAAATGCTATGGACCTAACAGAAGCAGAAGATATTAAGAAGAGGTGGCAAGAATACACCNGGGTCTGTCTTTACGTGCAATCAACACGCCTTGTAATCTGAGAGGTGACACCTTAATCTTGCCAAATATGCATAGTGCCTTAGGGAGGAGGGGGCAGGAAGGGAGGGAGCGACTGAGGGAGGAGAGAGGAAGAGGACGGAACCAGGCGGAGGCTGGGTAAGAAGGATGCACTTTGCTGCTGGACCTTAGACGCTAAGTCGAGTCTCACTCCCTTAGCTACCCCATGGACTGTATGTAGCCCACCAGGCTGCTCTGTCCGTGGGATTCTCCAGACAAGAGTAGTGGAGTGGGTTGTCATTTCCTTCTCCAAGGGATCTTCTCCATACAGGTATTGAGTCTATCTCTCCTGCTTTAGCAGGCGGGATTCTTTACCACTGAGCCCTTGCTTGCTGTCTCCCAAATGGAGGACCCCTGGCCCTTTCCTTTGTGGAAGGCCCCTTTCAGACAGTCTTCCCTGAGCCAGCAAGCTGCCTTTTCCTTGACTGCTGTTCTTTCCACTTGACGGCTGTTTGTTCTCTTTTCCCCTCCAAATACCTGTGCTGGATTCTTCCCTCTGACTCCCAAGAGAGGGACAAGGTAACCAGGAAACAACGTGGCCAGAAAAAGGAGTACAAAGGTGTATTTCTTTAAAAGTAGACTAAAAGACTGTTGCATATCTTACGGACTCAGAACTGTGGTACCTTGTGAGTTCTGAGCAAATCCATTTTTCGGAGTAGAGACTGATCTGAGTGGTTGCGATTGCTAAAGCAAAGAACAGAGTTGGGATTAAGCTGGGCAGTTCTCGCCCCAAGGCAGCACTGAGTCCTGCTGGAGTCCATTCAGACCAGGTCTTTTTGGATCGCTTGCTCCAAGTGGAGCCCCTGTCGCAGTCTCGACCTTGGTGTCCATCTGTTGGCTGTAATTTTAGGTTGCTGAACTTTCTTTTTCTCCTGGCTGGATCTGGAAGACCCTCCTCCTGAAAGTGGCTTGTGGGTTTGTGTGTGTGAGCTGGGGACTGGATCTGGTGTTTGGAGACCTGTTTGAAAACTAAAGCAAATTTCTGGAGCTAGCCTGCCGCCCACCCTTGTCTTTTGCAATAGCACCACTCTGTGGTTGAAACACTGAACAGAAACAGAATGGAAAGGTTGGCCATTTCGCATGCCTTTCCCTTGTAAAAAGCAACATTTCTGGGGTTGATGTTTGAATTCAGTGGACTGTGGGTTGGTGGTGGTGGTAGGGCGCGGGGAGGTGATGCTCAGCGTGTGGTCCTGTGTTCTAGCTGCCTGCGGTTAATTCATTGTGACATATTGACCCAGGAAATGAGAGAGGTGGGCCGAGTGGTCTCAGAGGACCCTTCCCTCTGTGACCAAACGTGGCAAAGACAAGCGAGATGATTTTCCCCGAGAAAAGGTAGCTAGTCTTGAACATTTGCCTTCTCTCATTTTCTGGTTTTATTTCACTTGTTTCCTTTTCCTTCTGCTCAGAGGTTGCTCCTCTGCATCTTAGCTGATCCTCAAATATTTATTTGCACGTTGCATCTTCCGCGGCTGGAAAGCATGGTGGAGAAGTTTGGCAGAGTAGCCACAGTTCCTTTCTTAGGCCTCAGCCTGTCTCTCCCCACCCCCACTCATTCAGACTGCTGCTCTGCCAATGGAGCCTGAAAGTCTGTTTCCAACACAATGAAGTGAAGGCAAAAGGTGTTTGCCCAGGGACTGGGAATTTAGGGGTAACGGGAAGACCATGCACTGCCGTGGCTTCTGGTGCTCAAGAGATTACTGATTGCCCACCTATCACTGCACAGGTCCAAAAGAGTTATTAACCAACAGTCACTTGAATATCACGCCCATTAGCAGCCCCACCCAAAGGCCTTAGGGACTCCTGTGTGAGACATTACTCTTTTTTTTTTTTTTTTCCCAAGATGGGTGCAGTGTCCACAGAGACTGTGTCCCCAGGTCTTCCCTAACATTTCTGCCATCTTTATCAGCACTGGTATCTGACTAAGCAGGGATCCCAGAGGTCAAGTTCTCCGAGCCTCTGTGTCCTCACTCTGCATTGAATAGTTGATGAAACTGAGGTTCCAACTGGACAGTGACTTTCCCCAGGGAAACAGAAAAAGCCTGGTAACAGATCAGGAGGTAGNTAAGCAGGGATCCCAGAGGTCAAGTTCTCCGAGCCTCTGTGTCCTCACTCTGCATTGAATAGTTGATGAAACTGAGGTTCCAACTGGACAGTGACTTTCCCCAGGGAAACAGAAAAAGCCTGGTAACAGATCAGGAGGTAGGGCTCATTGAAAGAGAGACTTCTGGAGTCATCCCAATGCAGGTTTCATGTGCCCTTCATCACTTCAAAGCTGTGTGTCTTTGGACAGACTCTGAGCTTCTCAATGCCAGCCTCATAGGAGTGTTGGTGATGGTGGCCTAGTCCCTCACTGATGTCTGAGTCTTTGAGAATCCATGGATTGCAGCCCACCAGGCTTCTCAGTCCATGTGCTCTCCCAGGCAACAAAGCTGGCGTGGATTGCCATTCCCTTCTCTGGAGGATCTTCCCGACACAGGGCTCAAACCTGAGTCTCCTGCATTACAGGCAATTTTCTGCATTACAGGCAGGTTCTTACCAACTGAGCCAGCAGAGAAGTCCATAGGAGTGTTATGAGGATCAAATGAATCTGTTTATTTAAAACACTCAGCACAGTGCCTGGCACCATGGAAGCCTTGACTCCCAATCTAAAGGCACTTGTAGTGAAATCCTGCCATCCCATTGGTAGGGGATCAGCCTGTCTGTTCTTTGTAAGCAGTCTTAAACATTTCATTAATGTAACTCCCTGGGTTTATTTTCCCCGTTGGACAAAGACAGAAAGAAATCAGCAGGATGAAGTAGTGGACATATTTAGAATCTTTAGAGCTTCCTAATACGGACCTCAATGAGCCTGGAAGACATAGTTGAAGGATTTCAAAATCTCATCTTATTCATTCTCTCATTTGTTCTCTAAGGCAGAACCACCTCATTGTTTTAAAGGAAATTCCATCGTGTCCTTTAACTCTTAGCAACTTGCCTAGTATATTCTCCGTTTGTTGTTGTTGCTAATTATGTTCTAGAGCTTACAGTGAACAATATAGAGTTACACTGAACAATAATGGATCAACTCATTTTGTGAAATAGCATACAGATTCATAATTAGGTTTCAAGAAAATACCCAGAATAATAGAGGGAAGGTATGTATTCCTACCACACAGGTGGATATAGAAATCATAATAAAGTCTCCTATTTCACCAGTCATGACATGAATTCCTCACCACCCTATAAATTAGCTTTACGTTGCACCAAACTCCACTCATAAAAAAATGACATTAAGGTTTCCTAGGTAACTAATGCATTTCCAGAGGGCATAGGCCTCAGGAGACAAAGGGGGTAAGGAAGAGGGTGGGGGTGGGGAAGTGAAGAAAGAAGGGAAAAAAAAAACATTCGATTAGACCCATGTGACATAAACAAAATATTTCATGGGTAAGAACTCATAAAGTTTNCCTCAGGAGACAAAGGGGGTAAGGAAGAGGGTGGGGGTGGGGAAGTGAAGAAAGAAGGGAAAAAAAAAACATTCGATTAGACCCATGTGACATAAACAAAATATTTCATGGGTAAGAACTCATAAAGTTTTATTAGCTGGGTTCGACATAGCTGTGGCACCTCCATTAATTCCATCTTTGGACAATAAAAGACTTGCTAGGCTCCCCCCACCCCTCCACCTCTCCCGTCATGTGTACATCTCTTGGTCCAGGCTCAGTTACAGATGTTGAGAGTAACTGTTCATCTGCTGAGCTGTGTCCACTCACCAACCAGCTGTTTCTTGAGGCCTCCAAGGGATATTTAGACGACACCAAATGCTGAGAGTGAAAACTGTCCATCTGGATGGTTCAAGAGATGCAGATGCATGCGATCGTATAGACGCTGAGCTCGTTGGAGCAGGGCTATGAGCCTCAGGGGAACGTTCCTTGGGTTGGGGTTGAACAGACAGGATCTATGGCCGATTTCCAAATCTCCAGTCTGATGGTCTTTTCACTATGGCTTCCTTCATCTGGGGAAGGGTCTGGATGCTAAAGAGCCCATGAATGCTTAGGAGGACATGGAAGGTTGTAGGAAGAGCTTAGGTTTCCACTTATGCTTGAAGAACATTATTGTTTAGTCACTCAGTCATATCTGACTCTTTGTGACTCCATGGACTGCAGCATGCCAGGCCTCCCTGTCTCTCACTGTCTCCCAGAGTTGGCTCAAACTCATGTCCATTGAGTCAATAATGCTATCCAACCATCTCACCCTCTGCTGCCTGCTTCTCCTTTTGCCTTCACTCTTTCCCAACATCAGGGTCTTTTCCAATGAGTTGACTCTTNCCTTGGAAGAAAAACTATGACCAACCTAGACAGCATATTAAAAAGCAGAGACATTACTTTGCCAAAAAAAGGTCTGTCTAGTCAAGGCTATGGTTTTTTCCAGTGGTCATGTATGGTTGTGAGAGTTGGACTATAAAGAAGGCTGAGTCCTGAAGAACTGATGCTTGTGAACTGTGATGTTGGAGAAGACTCTCGAGAGTCCCTTGGACTGCAAGGAGGTCCAACCAGTCAATCCCAAAAGAAACCAGTCCTGTGTATTCACTGGAAGGATTGATGCTGAAACTGAAACTCCAATACTTTGGCCACCTGATGTGAAGAACTGACTCATTGGAAAAGACCCTGATGCTGGAAAGATTGAAGGCGGGAGGAGAACGGGACAACAGAGGATGAGATGGTTGGATGGCATCACCGACACGATGGACATGAGTTTGAGTAGGCTCGGGAGTTGGTGATGGACAGGAAAGCCTGGTGTGCTGCAGTCCATGGGATCACAAAGAGTCAGACACGACTGAGCGACTGAACTGAACTGAAAGCACTTACAATATGCCCATCATATAATAGCTATTCAGTAACATCTGCCACCTTTACCATCCTCCCCTTTTTACAGATAAGGAAACTGAGGCACAAAAAAGGCACATGGCCTGCTGTGTCCCCACAGCTGGTGACCAGGCCCAGGCCAGGGTTATATCTGTGCTGTGACTCCATCTCCAGGCACCAGTGTTGGGGTTGTACCGCCTCCTGCTTCATCAGCATGGACGTGAGAGAAGGAGTCCACGCTTTTGTCCATGCTGGTGCAGGGCCAGGTCCACGGCTCCTGCCCAGGAAACACTGGCCACCCGGGAGTTGTGGAGGGTCAATAAAAGTGTCCACTACAACTGACCACTTGCCCAACAAGGGGCTAACATTGACCTGTGTTGTCCCTTTTAATCACGACCACAACTCTACTCCCACTTCACAGAGGGGCAAACTGAAGTTCCGACAGGCTAAGGCACACGTCCAGGACCACACGGTCAGCGCTTCAGCTCGCAGCTGTCAGGTCCAGACCTGCATCCTACCCACCATAGGCCAAGGCCTGTGCAGCTCCCTTTACACCGCGTCTCTCCCACAGCATCCTCAGAGGGGAGTCTCCTCATCTCCCATTTCACAGATGAGGGGACTGAGGCCTGGGGGCATATGGAGGTCACTCAAGTTCCCACAGCCGGTGAAGGAAGACTCTCCCAGAATTCAGACCCAGGGCTCCCTCTTCCCATAACAATGGCAGTTTCCTCCTCCCTTCCTTGTTCTGAGATTGCATGAGTGACCCATGGGCCCCAGCTGTGGGGAGGGGGCTGCAGGGACAGCGGACCATTGAGACCTGTAGGGAGACCTGTAGGCAGCCAGCCCCCAGGGTTCCGGAGATCTCCGAATTCCGTACTCTATCTCCAGGACACTCCTCAGACTTCCAATCCTTTGCAGAGCCAGAAACTCCTCTGAGAGCCGGAAGGTGAGGGGAGAAGGACCCGCTTTCTCTCCATCCTCTCCGCTCAGCATCTGCAGAGCTGTGCATGCGCATCAGAAGGAGGAGGTACATCTTTGAGGGCCCACGATGAACCCCACAGAGATGGATTTTACTGAACCTCATTATCTTTCCCTCCCAGGGTCCCAGGTCACGTCAATAACTTCTTGCCCACTGCCTGGCGCAGATCTGCTGCGAGGCCGCAAGCCTGTTTTAGGAGCTGTAAATCCACCCTCCCTCCCCCTGGAAATCAATTGGAAACCTGATTGCTAAATCCAGCAGTTTATGAATCAAAGGCCTCTTCTGGGCTCGGGATGGGCTGGCTGAGGCTCCATCCAGCTCCCCAGATCAGGTCCTATGCAAGGTCAGGGGAGTCATGCGACCCACCAAGACCAGACTCAGAGAAAATCCCCTAAACCAGGTGGCGGTTGCTGCCCCAGCCTTGGCCCTCACCAGTCATCCTGGGGTGCTGCTCTCTCCCACTGGGCCAAGGAAAATTCCCAGCAAGTCTGCAGGGAGAGAAGCTACCTGGTCCCGGAGCTTCACCCTCAGGCTCATCTCTCCCCCAACAAGCATTTGTCCAGCACCTACTCCAGAGAATGGAACTGAGCAAGACCCTGTGGGGCCTTCCTGAGGATACACCCCACCCCATGTCCCCCACCTCTTATTTGTAGAAAAGCTTTAACCTTCTAGGCTTGCCCCCAGTTCCAAAGAGCAAATTTAATCAGAGAAGTGCGGGGAAAAAAAATGCAGAAACAAAGAAAAGCAGTCAAGCAAAGCATAAACAGTTTAAAACAAAGTCAAGGATCCTTAGTTCCTTCTCAAGGGCTACAGATAATATCCCGAGCCATATCCTTGAGCTGTTTTGCAGATACTAAAACCTCCACCAAGTGGAGGAAGTTGACTGAGTGTTGGCCACCAGCACATAGGCCTCAGATCAGTTGGAACCAGGAGGTTGAGGATTGAGTTAACCCAAAACGTTGCTCTGTCGCCTCCCCATCAAGCCAGCAGAGAATTGTGCCTAAGCTGACCATACACTCTGTCGTCCTCGCCCTCACGCTGTCTTTAAAAGCCCTTTCCCAAATACCACCCAGGAGTCTGGGTCTTTTAAACATGAGCTGCCCATTCTCCGTGCTTGGCACCCTGTTATAAATGCTGTGCTTTCTTGCACCTTGACCTGGCGTCAATTTTGCTGTGCTAGGAGACCCAAGTTTGATTTGGTAGCAAGAGCACGCTGGTTCTGAAGCCCAGGAGATTACCTCAAAGGCCCACCACTTTACCAAGTCAGAGGGCTTTTGGCGGTACCTCCTGGAAGAGGTAGGCCAGAAGTGGAGCTCATTTTCAGCCCCTCTTCCCTCTGGATGGAAGAGCGGTGTGGTGCAGGAAATGGGTAGTGGGCAGTGGGGGCTGAAGAGCAGGCGCTCTCCTGTGTGTGGCACACATGCACATCCCATCTCCTGGCACCGTGGACCTCTTTAAAAGCAGCAGAACTCCCTCCTGGTACACCCACTCATCCACCCAACCTGATTCCCCTTCTATTCCCAACCTCAGCCACAGCCACTTCCTCCTACCTAACACCCCCAGCAGAGTTCCCTTCAACCTCACAAACTACATGCTTCCTGGAGCACAGGCCTTTGTTCACTCTGCAAGAATTCCCCTCTTGCGCATCCCCGAAACCAGGAGAGCAGAAACCTGAAACCAGGTTTGCCCAAAGTTGGCATGATGACTGCCTAGTCAGTGCTCATCACTTACCTGTGAACACATGGATGAGGAAGGGGTCCAGTAACCAAATGAGTCCAGAGGTCATCTGCCCTGGGCATGTGTGTGTGCTAAGCCGCTTCAGTCATGTCCAGCTCGTTGCGACGCCACGGATCATACCCCGCCAGGTTCCTCTGTCTGCAGGATTCTCCAGGCCAGAATACTGTAAGGGGTTGCCATGCCCTTCTCCAAGGAATCTTCCCAACCCAGGGATCAAATTTGCATCTGTTATATCTCCTGCATTGGCAGGCGGGTTCTTTACCATTTGCACCATCTGGGAAGCCCGTAATACAGAGTGGGGAGCCATTCCCTTCTCCAGGGGATCTTCCCAACCCAGGGATCGAACTCAGGTCTCCCACACTGCTGGTGGATTCTTTACCAGCTGAGTTACCACGGAAGCACGCTGGGGCACATCCTGTGAGGAAACTTGGGCCCAACCGATGGCCCTCGTAATGCTAACAGCAGCACCCCCTGGTGGCCAGGCTGGGGTTAAGGGCCCTCTAATGCTAACAGCAGCCCCCCCCTGGTGGCCAGGCTGGGGTTAAGACCTTTTCCCTCTTCTGCTCATTTGATCCGCAGGTGCTGCTGTCGTCCCTCTTTGGGGGCGGGGATCACAGAGGCTGAGAAAGACTGAGTAAGGTCAGCATGTCAGGAACAGACCTCCAAACGACGTCTGCTCGCCCCAATCCTTGCTCTTTCCATGGCTCTGGCCTCCCCGGGCCCCTAAGTCAGGTATATTGTTGTGTCAAGACCTTGGTGTTAGAACCTCTGACTTCCCAGAAACAGGGGCCTCTGCTAGGTTCAATTAATAAAGACTTAGCATCCAGACTGAAGGAGGTGAAAGTCCAGGGCTCTGCCTATTGCCTCTCTGCATTGGCTCCTTCCACAGGCTGGAAACTCAGGGTCCATAGCTGTTGGGAGTCACATGTTCACCCACCAGAGAAGGACCAGCTTTCTCAACTGCAGTTTCAGCAGTGGTCAGATGTCCATCACTGTGGCCAAAGGCACGGGGGGCCCAACTTGGCCCACCTCTGGTCAGTGCCCATCTTTGTCCACTAATGAGTGTCCAGAAGAGGCAAAAAGGTCAAGTAAGACCAGGTGGACCCCTGCTATTGTCACCTGGAAATGGGGGGGGGAGATGCCAGGAGGAAGGGATGACAGCTGGGCAGACAGCAATCCCCATTTTACAGATGAGCAAACTGAGCCTCCCAGAGCAGAAGGAATTCTCCTAAAGTCACACAGTGAGTAAGTGGCAGAGCTGGGACCTGAACCTAGGTCCACCAGGCTCCTGAATCTGTGCTCTAACCACTAGGAAGCACTGCCCATTCTGCAGTCTGCAAATGAAGAGAGGTCAGAGGCAGGGCTGAGACGGAGAACCCCTGGTCCCAGCATATCAAGAAGGGCAGGCACTCTGCTCTAGGCTCCCTCAGCCTCTCTCAGAGGTTGGGCTGTGTATGGAGGCTGAGGTGGGGCCATCACAGACCCTCCCTCCATGCCTCAGAGCCCAAACTGGTGCCAGAAAATTCCTCCCAGTAATAGGAATGTTTGCAGAAATAATCAGAGAGCAATAAACAGACACCAGAGTAATTAGACACAAACAGTGGACGTGCCAGGCTTCTCAATGCCAGCAAGTCCTCTCCATGCACCCTCCCCTCCACAGTACAAGAAGCCACTGGATCGAGTTAAGCAGTTGAGAGGTGTAGAACCAAAGAAGAGATTGGAAGGAAGGGAGTTCCCTTGGAAATCTCAGCATCCAGACAGTGAAGCTGATGCCCAGGAGGGAGAAGAAACTGCCCAAAGACACAGAGCAGCCTCAAGGGACAGGTAGGCCTGGAGTCACAGTCTGCTAGGAGGCAGGTCAGGCCGGTTCCTGGCACATCTGGTTAAGTGCAGGTCAAGGTCATCTAGGGGGAAGGATCACAACAGACAGGCAACAGGGGCACAAAATTATGGGAAAGTGTTGCTTTGGCTCATCCATGGGCTCTATATTGAATGCCTACTACACTCCAGGCCCTGTACTGGGGTAGGACAGCGAGTAAGACAGGCAGTGAGTGAGTTCAGTCCAGGGACATTGAACCCAGAGGCAAAGACCAGCCCTGCCTCATGCTTATAACCTGCACTAAGAACCCAAATGGCAGCAGAGGGGCCCTGGGGGCTGAGGGCGGGCCAATCCCTGTCTCTTATACACATCTAGATGTGTATAAGAGACAGCCTCAGAGGGGAGTCTCCTCATCTCCCATTTCACAGATGAGGGGACTGAGGCCTGGGGGCATATGGAGGTCACTCAAGTTCCCACAGCCGGTGAAGGAAGACTCCCAGAATTCAGACCCAGGGCTCCCTCTTCCCATAACAATGGCAGTTTCCTCCTCCCTTCCTTGTTCTGAGATT
>SJYV01055879.1:0-11125 GCA_006410875.1 Neotragus pygmaeus
AACAAATGAAAAACGCTTCACCAATATAATTCCTAACCAATCCACTATACTAACAATTTCTAACTTCCCCAAAGAATCTGCCTTTATTAAGTCCAAAAGATCTTATGCCTCTCACTGTCGGGAGGCTGTAAACAATCACATGTGGCCGGATGAACCTGTACAGGCAGGCTAGATAACCTTTAGAGGAGTTCATAAGTTGAAACACTCTTGTGATGCCCAGGAATTTTTATTGACTTGGAGCTGCACGTTTACTCCTCCTCCGAGAGAATCGGTGAGGCCCCCCATAAAGTCAGAGGTGGGGTGAGAGCATGAAACAGTAAAGTATTCCTGAGGCTTGATCACGCCTTTGCGTAAGCCAAGCCTCCTTCCTCATGACCTTTGCCATGGGCAGAGTTCCTCATGCTGGCTCTCAGCATTTTTTAATTTATAAAAAGTATCAAAGTGAAAAATATGGTGCATTTAAGTTGTTCATTACAGTGCA
Source organism: Neotragus pygmaeus (assembly GCA_006410875.1). Classification (NCBI taxonomy): domain Eukaryota; kingdom Metazoa; phylum Chordata; class Mammalia; order Artiodactyla; family Bovidae; genus Neotragus; species Neotragus pygmaeus. The sequence continues at coordinate 482 of SJYV01055879.1, forward strand.
AAAGCAGGTGCTTAATTTGAACTTTATATCAGTATCACTCACTTGGATTTATAATCCTTCCTTTAGAATAAAACAAAAAAGTAACAGTCATTTGGCAATAAATTGGTTGTGAAATACTCTGAGCCAGTGGAAAATATCTGGTTTGTGGATGACAGGAATCCTATATGATTGTAAAGAGCTAGAGAATAATGGTTTGTCATAAAAGGGTACTACTGTGAAAACAAGAAACTGATGACAGATACTCCAAAAGTGACAAAGAAAGTGACAGCCAAGGCAAAGAGAACTCCTAAGAAATAACATGTTTGATATAAGCTGTCAAATAACAACTTCTATGTTAGGCAGGGAATTATACATCCAACAAAATTGATAGATTGTTGATTATGAAATGAATTACTGAAGATGTGATTAGACTCCATTGAAAGGGCAACCAAAAAAATTTAGTGTTACCACTTAGTCAAAGTAACCATTTCGTTATTTTAGATACTGACTTTCTTCTACATACATGAAGCTGGCAAAACAATTGCTGAACCCCCTCTCCAGTCATTTTTAGTGCATTATCTGAGACTGATCAGTAGAGTTGCTACACGCTAGCTTTGGAGCTGATTATCAGTCTGGATCATGCATTTGTTCATTTCTAAAATAATGACAATAACCACATAAAAAAGCATTGTGCAAAACCCTGGAGATTCCCGTTTGTCAGAATAGCTTGTTCTCTTTGACTAACACAAAATACTTTTTGGATCAAATGGCATACAGGTAACATGTACCTAAAAAATTGAATTTATTATTTAATTCTCTCAAGTTAGAGTTGATTGACATTTTTTCAGCTATCTTATANTTGTCAGAATAGCTTGTTCTCTTTGACTAACACAAAATACTTTTTGGATCAAATGGCATACAGGTAACATGTACCTAAAAAATTGAATTTATTATTTAATTCTCTCAAGTTAGAGTTGATTGACATTTTTTCAGCTATCTTATAGAAAGAACCGATTGATAAGGCAACTCAGCAAATTTCAGAAATATTTCACAGTAAAAGCACTATTTATAACATTTATTGTGCTTTTATTATGGATGAGGCTATATGTTAAATTGTTCCTCACAACAACCTTAAGTCATTTGTATTAGAGTAGGGTAAATGTGGCACTGGAGAAGACTCTTGAGAGTCCCTTGGACTGCAAGGAGATCCAACCAGTCCATCCTAAAGGAGATCAGCCCTGGGATTTCTTTGGAAGGAATGATGCTAAAGCTGAAACTCCAGTACTTTGGCCACCTCATGCAAAGAGTTGACTCATTGGAAAAGACTCTGATGCTGGGAGAGATTGGGGGCAGGAGGAGAAGGGGACGACCGAGGATGAGATGGCTGGATGGCATCACTGACTCGATGGATGTGAGTCTGAGTGAACTCCGGGAGTTGGTGATGGACAGGGAAGCCTGGCGTGCTGCAATTCATGGGGTCGCGAAGAGTCGGACACGACGGAGCGACTGAACTGAACTGAACTGAATCTACTTTAGGGGTGTCCCAGGTGGCTTAGTAGTAAAGAATCTGCCTCCCAATACAGGAGATGCAGGAGATACAATTTCAATCCCTGGGTTGGGAAGATCCCACGGAGTATGAAACATAGCAACTCCCTCCAGCACTCTTGCCTGGAGAATCCCATGGGCAGAGGAGCCTGGCAGGCTACAGTTCCTGGGGACGCAAAGAGTCAGACACAATCAAGTACATACACACAAAGTAGAAAAAATCTGCTTTAACAGATAGCTCATCCCAGTGGCTTAGCTAAATAGTCCAAGGAGATTCTTATGGTAGGTGGAAAGCAGTACTCCACACACTGACCTGCCAACAGCCAGTGAAATCAGAGAGAAAGCATTCAGGAAAAACACTCTGTTTTTAATAATCTTGGGTCAGAAGAGAAAAACATTGCTTCTGTCCAGATTTCTTCCGGAAAAGCTACACTAATAATATGGCCACAGCTGGCTGCAACAGGAACTGAGAAATGAAGTCTATAGCAGGGCAAATCTTGCCCAGCAAAACCTGACTGACATGGAATTGGAGAGAGTTAAATAGCCAACCTGCTTGCCTAGCATGTGATAGTGTGATCCACATTTTACTGATGAGGAAACTGCATTATAGAATTGTTAAGAAACTTGCTCAAGATTACATGGCTAACAAGTGATTTTGTTGAGAACGTGTTGCCTTTTTGTTTCCTATATCTTTAATTCTCAATTACTATTTTAATTAATTTATAGTTAATTGCAAGTTGCTTTTTAAATTTCTTTAGTTTTCTCATGTTTATATTTTGCATTTCCCTAGCTAGCATTTATGTTTAACAACAGAGACTCTGCTTCTTTCTATTTTTGTAACATTCTAATATCTTTGTGGTTCTGAGATCAACTCATAAGTAATGTTCAATAAATTTTATCTGAAGATCTGACTACATGTTAACATTGAATCTAATTTAGAAACATAGGGTATGATGTAGGAATTGACATAAGAAAGGAAGGGTAGTAATCACTGAGATAAGTGTCTTGGCAAATTTTCAGAAATAAATTACAATGTACCAAGTTAAACTATTAGCACAATTTCTAATCTAACCAATGATATGATGCATGTGACATAAAATACAACTAAACTTTTTCTTTTGGTATCATTTGAAGAGATCCTTTCTAAATAAGCTGTTCATGCTGTATGATAAATAAAGGAATGATTGCTATAGAATGCTTAAGCTTATTTTTAAAATGCATCAAGGTCTGACTAAATGAATAATAACTATACACTTGTAATTTTTTTCAGAAACAACAGAAGCATTTTTCCAATAAAGGAACCAAATTTATTTTGCAGATAGTAATAAAACTATGCCAAAGTACATCGTAAACTTACTGAATAGTCTCTAAAATGTTTTATATTAATACAATATTTCCCTTTCAATTTCTGTAGAATACTTTAAATCTAGACTTAAATGGGCAAATGTGTTCAATATGTTCTTTTGGAAGAGAGAGGTCAGATTAAAATATGATCATATTGTAATTGTAAAATTGATGGAAATATTTTAAAAAATATATGAACCATTCTAAAACTTTATAGGTTGACTAAAAGTTAAAAAAATAGAGATAAAGCTTGGAATTAAATGAACATTGAATTTTACATAGGACATCTGGAAAAGTAATGTCTTTGCAAAAACAAATTAAGCAGTACTTATTTTGACACATTGAAATGCCTGGTCACTGTGCTGGTTGAATTTAGAAGTTTCTTTATAGGTAGCTTTCAAATCTTGAACATGCTGTTTCCTCAAATTGAGGCACTACATATGACCTTTGAAATTTTTACCATTTTTCAAACTCTATTAACTACTGTCTACTAAATACTATATTTAAATTGATTTTTTTTTCACTTAAAGGAAAACTTTATATCATGCCTTTAAAGAAAAAAGCATTATTTTTTGCAAAAAAAAGTATATTAAAAATTTAATCAATACAAATAAAATTTATTAAAAATTTAACAAATATTCAAAATTTTCCCAGATAATTATTACTTAAAAACATATATATATCAAATCTAGAAAGGTGTTAAAGACAAGCGATAAAGTGAGATTTTCCTTTTGAAATAATTATAAAGATTGAAGAGAATATTTGTCTTAGTATTTGATTTAATTTTTTAACATTGTGTTCACATAAATGAAATCATCTTTGACCACCAGTGGTGTGATCCACAATTGGGACATATCAAGAAAATCTACTGGAAATTGTATTGGTATGGAAAGCATCAGTGTTTCTAAGGGAATTTGACTACATCTTGAGTTTTTGAGTTACTGCTATAGAGAATGAAAAAAATGGTTTACTTACTGACAGTAAAATAGGTCATGAATTTTTGCTACAGCCATTCTCTCTGCCTCAAGCATCTTCACTGCCATTTCTGCCTGTTAAACACTTCTTCACCTTTTAAATCCCAAACTTAGTGCTACCTCTTCTAAGAATTCTTTCATGATCACAGTCAGTAAAACATTTCTTCTCAGTTTATGACTGTTGACCTGGAATCGCATCTGATCTAATATACGTCCCAGAGTTTTCACTTTTTAGTTATTACCAATAGTACATTAAAATAAACTGACATACAATTGGTTGACCCTACCTTGCCCATTTTTTTTGCCATCATATTTTTTAGCAGTGTCTGAAATACATGTGCAGTGCACAGAGCTTTCACTTTAAAGTGCACACAAAATGGAAAAACAACTAGTATCAATCTACCTCTTTTCCACTGCCTTTCTCCAGGCACAAGAGAATAAGCACCTCTCTTCATGGGCAGTATGAAGAACAATACTTCCCAGGTGGTTCAGTGGCAAAGAATCTTTGTGCAATGAAGGAGACATGGATTCCACCCTTGGGTCAGGGATACCCCTAAGAGAAAGAATGCAAACCATGCCAGTATTCTTACTTGGGAAACCCCATGGTCAGAGGACGCTGGTGGGCTATAGTCTATGGAATCCCAACAGTCTGACATGACTTAGTAATTAAACGACAACACATGAAGATATTCTGGGCCTCTGCTGTGCACTGATGTGACCATCAGTTCTGTCACGGCTCATTCACAGTCTGTCAGATGTGTGAAGCTTTATGAAAACAGCATTATCCATTGGAAATTATAGGTCAGCTATCTGAAATATGAGCAAGAAAGAGTCTCAGCCTTGTGGTTTAGAGAGCATAGAGATAATGAATGTTCCTGCTTCTATAGTTTTGCCATTTATTATTGGATATAAATACATAGTATAAAATATGAATTTATTTCATGTTTGTTAACATTCTGAAATTTTGTTTGCTTACATTTAACATCTGCCATGGGCCTCATGATGATATCAATGGCCCATGAAAATTGAAAGTCATAAAATCTGCTTAAGAGGCATCAGCATCTACTTCAAATATAAGTATTCATTTTAAGAAGATGGTGTTCCACAAGATGAGATTTCACTCTGAACCATGACTTTTTATTTAAAGCAAATAAGTATTCTTCCAAATTAATTTCCTATTTTGCCCCAAATTTCTTTTACATGCAGAAGTGAAACACTAATGGTTAATGAGTTGTTCATTAGCAGAACTTTGGAAAGAGATAAAGGATGGATAATTGTTTCATACCAATGATTAATTTTTTGTCAGTGTTATCTGATGATTCAGAGAGAAAATCAGTTGTTGAGTTAATCTACAGTTTTCATGAAATCAAAGTAAAACATTAGAAGTTCATTCTGTACAAAGTGAAATACCTGACATAGTTATTAATACTACTGTATTTCAGTTTAAAATTCAACATTAAACATAAAATTAGTGGTTTTGTAGTGAAAAGTTAAGTACACATTTTGATGGAGCACAATCATGGAAAACTTGTTTTCTTATAAAACTCAGAACTCTTCGAGGGGTAATGTGGTTTGATTTTGATTAGAGAACACCCCAATTTATGATTGCATAGAAATAAGCTGTGATATTCTACTAATCAAAATAAAATTGTCAACATTCACAAGTTTTTTTTTTTAATACACTGTTTATACTACTTAAAGTATTTTACAATGACAAGTGAAAGTGGTAGTTGCTCAATCATGTCCAACTCTTTGTGGCCCAAGGTACTATAACTCACCAGGCTCCTCTGTCCATGGAATTCTCCAGGCAAGAATATTGGAGTGGGTAGCCATTTCCTTCTCCAAGGGATCTTTGGGACCCAGGGATCAAACCAGGCCTCCTGCATTGCAGACAGATTCTCTGACATCTGAGCCAGAAGCTGATATTAAATACCAATACTTCAGCATAGCATTACATGCTTGCTTTCTTTGCTGCCCATCACCAACTGGAGTTTTAAAATGTTGAGCCTTTGATGAAACTACCCTGTAGATTAAGTGCCTTAGAATAATAATGAGCTTATTTTATGAATTTGTGTTTTAAATTGGTTGCATTTGGCCAAAATTATTTAGAAGCCTAAAACCAATAAACAATGCAGTAACAATCTACAGCTTTTGGAGACTTTAAGTTACAGTTACTGAAATTGACATCTGCAAACAGGAATGGATGTTTCCTATCAAAGCAAGGGAGAAAGTGAACAAATTAGATGATGGAAACATAAGGGGCAGGAGAAGGCAATGGCACCCCACTCCAGTGCTCTTGCCTGGACAATCCATGGACAGAGGAACCTGGTAGGCTGCAGTCCATGGGGTCGCAAGGAGTCAGACAAACTGAGCCACTTCACTTTCATTTTTCACTTTCATGCGTTGGAGAAGGACATGGCAACCCACCCCAGTGTTCTTCCCTGGAGAATCCCAGGGACAGGGAGCCTGATAGGCTGCTGTCCATGGGGCTGCACAGAGTCGGACACGACTGAAGCGACTTAGCAGCAGCAGCAACATAAAGAGTATATGAGATGTAGTTTTGAAAAGGGCCATTATTATCATATATTGATTTGTCTTAAAGTTCTTTTAAGGAATTGGTATACTTAACTGAATAAACTTATATTCTATGCCAAAACTGAATGAACTGGAGAAGCCTAATGATTTTGTAGCATCTAAATTTTGTGACATTTTTAAAGAAGTAAATATAGTTTGTTTATTGTTTGTTAACTCGCTAAGTCATGTCCGACTCTTTTGCAACCCCATGGGCTATAACCCACCAGGTTCCTCTGTCCATTGGATTCTCCAGGCAAGAATGCTGGAGCAGGTTGCTATTTCCTTCTGCAGGGGATCTTTCTAACTGAGGAGTTGGACCCATGTCTTCTGCTTTGGTGGTGGTTTAGTCACTAAGTCGTGTCCAACTCTTGTGACTCCATGGACTGTAGCCTGCTAGGCTCCTCTGTCCATGGAATTCTCGAGGCAAGAATACTGGAGTGGGTTGCCATTTCCTTCTCCAGTGGATCTTCCCAACCCAGGAATTGAACACAGGTCTTCTGCATTGCAGGCAAATTTTTTACCGACTGAGCTACAAGGCAGGTGGATTTGTTACCACTGAGCCAGCAGGGAAGCCCGTTTATTGTTTGCTGTAAACTGTAAGAAAAGATTTTTATAAGTGGAGGCATTTGAAACTGTGTGGGTTGAAATGACTATCTATTTTGGTATATTAAAAAAAAAAGTAATGAGAGCCTCCATTCACTGGAATCTTCTCCAAGCTTCCTTTACCTCAGTGCCTATATAGAGATTATTTTCTCAAAGAAGATTATGATCTCTAGAAGAGCTTCAGTTAAATATGTCAACCATAGCAAATGCACTAAGCATAAAAGCAATTTTGAAGATAATTCCAAAAGACAACTTATGAAAAATTTTAAAAGAGACCTCTTATTCTTCAGAAAAATAGCAGACATGACATCAGAATAAGACACATGTATAGATCACATTAAAGATTATGCACGCTCACCAAGAATAACTTTGCTTATGGAGTATACCAGTGATTTTAAAGAAATTATTATTTGAAGCATATGTGTACAAGTTCACAAATATGTGTACATCTCCAAAGAGTTTCACTAATTGAACCCAATAATGTAATCAAGAAACAAAATACTACCAAAAGACATGAGCACTATTTATGCCCTGCTCTACTTACTATGGAGAAGGCAGTAGCACCCCACTCCAGTACTCTTGCCTGGAAAATCCCATGGGCGGAGGAGCCTGGTAGGCTGCAGTCCATGGGGTCGCTAAGAGTCGGATACGCCTGAGCTACTTCACTTTCACATTTCACTTTCATGCACTGGAGAAGGAAATGGCAACCCACTCCAGTGTTCTTGCCCGGAGAATCCCAGGGACGTGGGAGTCTGGTGGGCTGCCGTCTCTGGGGTCGCACAGGGTCGGACACGACTGAAGCGACTTAGCAGCAGCAGCAGCAACTACTTGTTTTAAAGCTATACATTTGTTTTGTCAGTTTTCAAATTTTACATAAATGGAGTCATATACTATGTAGTCTTAAATTGGCTTCTTATCTAAAAATATTGATAATAATCTTTTCATATTCCCTAATAGCTATACTTGTGGGTATTTCATTCTTATTGCTCTGTAGATTTCCCTTATGTGAATATACTACATTTACTTATACATTCTCATTTTGATGGACATCTTGGTAATTTTCATTTGGGCTAGTGGATAAAAGTGCTTTATGAATATTTTAATGTATGTCTTTGAAAATATGTTAATGGCTTAGTGTTGAGTGTATAAGTAGAAGTCATAAGGTCATATGATTGTAGTTACGCTTTAATCATTTTATATATCCACCACAAATAATAAAAGAATTTTGCAAGTCAATATATAAATACTGATTTAATTTTAGGTCTTCTTATCCTCTCAAAACTATCTCAGTTCAACAATAAAATAAATGACCATACTAGTAACATTTTCTACTTTATCAGTCTGCAAACAAGAAACGATTATTTTGTTGGGTGTGCTTTTTGTTCCCCAAGTAAAAGGAAACAATTATTTACAGTGAATAAAATGTATCAGCAATTTAAAATTTTCTTTGACTGTAACTCACGTTGAATACAGTTCAAAATGGAGCATTAAGAGAAAATAAAAAGTTCCTTGTCATTACTAAAATTTTTTTTCAAATAACAACTGAATCCAATTTCATGTGAGTAATGAGAAGCACAAAAAATGATTTAAAAACTAAAATGATTCATTTATTAAAATCTCTTTTATTTAATGGGTAAATAATATTGAAAAAAGAAATAGCAACATAATTCAATATTTTGAATACTAAAATTTTCCATATTTGAAACTATAGCTTAAAATATTACCGTGCAAGTAAAATTTAACACAGTGCTATTGCTTTTGCGTAGCATTCAAAAATGCTTTACATAGAAGTATTACAGAATGAAACAGTCCTATTTGAGGTTTCTGACTATCTATTCTTAAGAACCTTTGCAATTACTTTTTTTTTTAATATTTAAAAGCTTTCTTTCCCATTAGTAAATAAATACATCTTTTGAGATAATATTATATAGCTAAATATATTATAAATATCCAAGTTTTAAGCTTCTTCCTATGAAGTGAAGTGCTTTGGGTTTGTAAATTTTAAATGTGTGTTTTAAATTTTTATTTTCAATGGGTTCCAAAAATAGCAAATACAGCATTCTCCAGTTACTTCATAGTTTTCAGTACTGATTGGCTTTAAAAGAAATGGTGAACTGTCAAAAGAGGATGAATTATCACAGTGAAGGCATTAGGCTCCCATCCAACAACCTGCTATGGTTGCTACAGATTCTTGACTTTTTCCACAGAAACACATCTTCTGATATCATGCCTACTGACTTGATGTTTTTCACTAAAATATTAGTAAAAGCGTAATAAATCAAATGATGCTATCCTTTAGTAGGATGTGTGATCATTAATCCTGACTTAGACTGCTTTTATGTATTAAAGTGGGCTTCCCTCATGGCTCAGCAGTAAAGAACATGCCTGCTAACACAGGAGAGGTAAGAGACATGGGTTCAATCCCTGATAGAGGAAGATTTCTGGGAGAAAGAAATGGCAACCCACTTAAGGTTTCTTGCTGGGTAAATCCCATGGAGAGAGGAGCCCGGTGGGCTATAGTTCATGGGTCACAAAAGATTCAGACATGACTGAGCGACTAAACACACAAAGTATACAACTATTTGGTTTAAATTTCTACAAGCCATAAAGCCTTAATGAATTCTTTCATTTATTTAATAAATATTAATTGAGACCTTACTTTGTGTCCACCACTGACTAGGTATCTGGACTATAGTAATGAAGTTATATTACAACTCTAGTGAGAGGAAACAGATGGGAGGATATTTTATGTTATGAGGAAATTAAATTGGTGCTGTAAGAGAAGACAGACTATGTACTTACTGTATGGTGAGAGTAATATGTCTTACATAAGAAATAACGTTTAAGATGAGAGATGAAAGATGATTTCAATTTTCCAAGTTGTTTCAATGAGAACAGGTGTAACAAGATTATTCTATTCATATACTAAATAAATCATCGGTAAGAAGAAACAGTATTTTAGCTATGAAAGTGTACAATAAGCAAATTACCTATCGATGTGCATTTCTGCCAGCCCTTTCAAAGTTTCATGAAGTAGTGCTCTTTTTTTCTCAGTAGATTTTTTTAGTAAATCACTTTGGAAATTGTAACATACTTTATTTTACTATTACTAATTCTCAGCATGGTGAAGAATCTGCTTGCCAATTCAGGAAGCAGGTTTAATCCTTAGGTCAAGAAAATCCCCTGGAGTAGGAAATGGCAAACCATTCCGGTATCAGTTCAGTTCAGTCACTCAGTCGTGTCTGACTCTTTGTGACCCCATGAATCACAGCACACCAGTCCTCCCTGGTCATCACCATCTCCTGGAGTGCATTCAGTCTCACGTCCATCGAGTCAGTGATGTCATCCAGCCATCTCATCCTCAGTCATCCCCTTCTCCTCCTGCCCCCAATCCCTCCCAGCATAAGAGTCTTTTCCAATGAGTCAACTCTTTGCATGAGGTGGCCAAAGTACTGGAGATCAGCTTCAGCATCATTCCTTCCAAAGAAATCCCAGAGTTGATCTCCTTGCAGTCTAAGGGACTCTCAAGAGTCTTCTCCAATACCACAGTTCAAAAGCATCAATTCTTCGGCGCTCAGCCTTCTTCACAGTCCAACTCTCACATCCATACATGACCACAAGAAAA
>SJYV01055880.1:0-17487 GCA_006410875.1 Neotragus pygmaeus
GGGCTGCCGTCTATGGGGTCGCACAGAGTCGGACACGACTGAACCGACTTAGCAGCAGCAGCAGCAGCAACAGGACACATCCATAGAAGGCAAAACCATGTGAAGATTGAGGGGAAAGAATTCCATCCCCCAGCCAAGAGGAGAAGCCTCAGAAGAAATCAGCCTGGCTGACACCTTGATCTCAGAGTCTCCAGGAATGTGAGAAAATATGTTTTTGTTGTGGAAGTCACCCAGTCTGTGGCACTTAGTTATGGTAGCTATAGCAAACTAACACAGTCACCCCCAGTAAAATCGCCTCCAATAAAATCTCTCCTACTTTGAAAATTGTGAGCTGTCCAAACATTAGCCTGCAAAAAGACACCAATGGAGCCGAAAGTCTGTGGACAATCATTCCATTCAAGAGAGACCTTTTGTAAAGAAGATTCCAAATTAGGTATTTCCATGAATCTGTAAACTCCCTGCTTCAAAAATATGATTGCTCAACCAAAACTCAACAGATGTCTAGTGAAAACTGACAGAGTGACATGGAAAGACTTACCCTGAACAGGCAAAAAAGAATAAGTGGCAGAGACACAACCTTAAAAAAAAAAAAAAAAGACAATTCTATTTAGTATCCTCAGAGTGTTTTAAGCTATTATGGAAATAAAGAATCAGTCTCAGAATGGAAAGCTATCTCATTTGAAATTCTCTTTTCATACCCAGCATGCCAGCTAAGGCAGCCACCTGTTTCTTCAAACTCTAGAGAGTGAGGTACAATCAGTAATTAAGAGAGGAAAATATGATTACAAAAATAACTAGGTGGACAGGTTTTTCTTTGCTACATCATCCCAGAATTTCAAAATATCTGCTGAGAAGGATTTAACTAGTACCAGAACTATGCTATATTCTAACAACAGATAATAGTTGTATATCTGTAAATGAATCACAAACTTTAAATTTCACTGTAAGGCTAAAGTGCAGAGAAAAAGTAGTTTCTTCATTTCACCTGTAATGACTAGCCTATTTTTACCTGTTGGTAAGCAAAAAATATGTACATGGATAATGAGGACAAATAGACATGCCAAATGTCCAGTCTCATATAAGTTCAGTCTCATTTTAATATATTAAAACAGTTTCTTGGCAGTCAATTCATATGCCTGCATCAAACCACTCTGCCACTGCAGTGCACGGCTGGTCTTCCCAGATCCGATCCTCCTTGATGGCTTTCTGTATCTTCATCCCTGGTGGACTACGGGCCCCAAACCTTCTGACACATCTTCCATCAGGCTCCCGGTCCATGGAGCCACCCCACCACAGAGGGTTCTCTGGCAGGCTGGCTAGAATTCCAGAGTCCACATCACATGGGAAAACTATATTTCAAATTCCCACTCTATTTTAATCCATTTTTTTTAATCAAGTTTACTTTCCTATGGCTGCATCTCAAGTATTTTGTGGGGGAACTTCAGAGATAGCCTTCCTGTAGAGCCCTAACAAGGAAAGGGAAAGGCAGTGTATTTCTAAGAGGCCCTCTGTCCTTGCTGTTCCCTCACAGATTTAAGCCGCTCCCTCCCTAGGACATCTGAGTTCAACCATCACTACCCTCTTGCCTGAACCTTCCTTTCTTACCAGGGTGTGAAAGGACAAGCTCTGCCCACTTCCTCTTCCAAACCTAAAGTTCTTGCATACAACATCACCTAGAGCAATCCACCAAGCCTAGACCATGATAAGCTAAAAGGAAAGATAATGGGTTTATAGAATCCTTTCTGAAGACAGTAATCCTGCGAAGTCTTTCTTTTGAACATGAACAATTAAGTATTATCTTTGCTCTTCTTGCATCTATTCCTATTCTTCCAAAGCCAAATCCAGGGCTACAGATGCTCAAAAACAACCAAAATTATGCACTCAAAAAAAGAAAGACAAACGGGACTTGCCTGATGGTCAGTGGTTAAGAATCCACCTTCCAATGCAAGGGACGTGGGTTTGATCCCTGGTCAGGAAACTAAGATCTCACATACTGCAGAGCAACAAAGCCCAGCACACCACTGCTGTTGGTGATAAGCTGAGACCTGATGTAGCCAAATAAATGAAAGTTTTTTAAAAGAAAGAAAAACATACATACAATTATTTTAATGACCCTAATTGTGGCACATTAATATTGTGGAAAATTTTAAATTAAGCATTAAACATCAATTTTCTAAAAAATTGTTTTTTCCTTTTCACAAGCTCAGATTCCCACTTTTCTAGTCTTTTGTTCAACTATTTCACTCTCTATACAAACTGCAGCACAACAACTCTAAAAATTTTATTACAGGAAGAATGCATCCCTGTCCAGGCACTTACATCCAAATTCATCAACTGATGAATAGATAAATAAAATGTGATCTATCCACACAAGAGAATACTATTTGGCAATGAAAAGGAATGGACTACCAATTCATGCTACAACATATATGACCCTTGGAAACATAAGTAAAAGAAGCCAGTCCTGAGAAGATGAAATGTTATATGATTCCACTATATGGAACTTCCAGAACAGGCCATCTATAAAGACAGAAGACGATGAGTAGTTGCCTGGGGCTGGGGAATTGGGAGGAAATGGGGAATGACTTTGGGTACATGGGTAAAGAGTTTCTGTTAAGACAACTGTTAAATATTACACTTTAAAAGGATAAATTTATGGCATGTAAATTAACATCTGAGTCTTCAGTTATCAGTGCAAAGAAATAGAGGAAAAGAACAGAATGGGAAAGACTAGAGATCTCTTCAAGAAAATTAGAGATACCAAGAGAACATTTCAAGCAAAAATGGGCTCAATAAAGGACAGAAATGGTCTGGACCTAACAGAAGCAGAAGATGTTAAGAAGAGGTGGCAAGAATACACAGAAGAACTGTACAAAAAAGATCTTCACAACCCAGAAAATCACGATGTTATGATCACTCATGTAGAGCCAGACATCCTGGAATGTGAAGTCAAGTGGGCCTTAGAAAGCATCACTATGAGCAAAGCTAGTAGAGGTGATGGCATTCCAGTAGAGCTATTTCAAATCCTGAAAGATGATGCTGTGAAAGTGCTGCACTCAATATGCCAGCAAATTTGAAAAACTCAGCAGTGGCCACAGGACTGGAAAAGGTCAGTTTTCATTCCAATTCCAAAGAAAGGCAATGCCAAACAATGCTCAAACTACCGCACAACTGCACTCATCTCATGTGCTAGTAAAGTAATGCTCAAAATTCTCCAAGCTAGGCTTCAGCAATACATGAATCATGAAACTCCTGCTCTTCAAGCTGGTTTTCGAAAAGGCAGAGGAACCAGAAATCAAAGTGCCATGATCTGCTGGATCNTGTGCTGCTAGACACCTGGTGGATGTTTTCTATGTGTATTTGATTAAAAACTTCTTTATCTGTTTTTTGTACTGTGAATGGTGCTTTGTCATCTCCTTTTTTTAAAAATAAGCATTTCAACTGCATTTGATTTTATATAGGTGACGAGAATCAGGACCTAAATTTGGAGATTTAAAAAGAGTGAGACATAAATATTAAATTCAGTTGTGCCAATAACGATTGTTCTGAAAAGAACAAATGGATAAAGGATGTGACTGTGACCCCTAAAAACAACAAATGTATTTACTTAACTGTCTTTCTTTTTTGTTTACTTTCAGCAACTAGTAAATCTCTTTGCTCGATTGGCTACAGATAATATAGGGTACATAGATTGGGATCCATACGTACCAAAGGTAATTAAGAACATTTGAACAAATACAGTAGCACTGACATCATCTTTATATCTTCAAGGAGAAGTGTGTGTGATTTCTCGTACCACCAATCAAATTCTTTGATTGTTAGTAAAAACATAAATAATTTATAAGAATGGGTCATTTATTTTCAGAAAGTAATTAGATCATATCAAGCTATCATAAATGTTTGATTTTTTTTGTCTTACCAATGCAGGGCATGAACTCTAAGTTTCAGAGTGAGTAATTTATAAAGTGCTAAGAATGTTATTCAAGGTGTCATGCATTGGTCCCTTCCAGTGACTTTTTTGTACTATATTGTTAGTTCTTCTAGAGTATTCCCCACTTTTAAAATCACACTGTATACTTTCCTAGAGTAAGTAAAGCTGGAAGATGTCTCCAGGTATCCTGCATCTTGGGTGGTGTTCACCATGCAGGAGAATCACCTGTGGCACTTGAGGAGGCCTGTGGTCGGGCTGTGGCTGGTTCTGATGCCCGCGGGCACTAGGGCAGGGCCGGGGAGCAGCCGAAGGCAATGCTCTGCCTGCCTTTGCTTGTGCTGCCTCCTCTGTTGCCAGCCAGTAGAAACTAAGATGGAGAAGTCAATTTCTCCCACCTTTAGCCCCCATATTTGCCATATTTAATTATGTTTTAAATATAAATCTAATCATATTAGATCTTACATGACTGATTAAAATGCAGATTCTTAGGGGAAAATCAAGTCTTAAAATTTAAAGAGGTAGAGAAATCAGCTAGAAAATATTTTTGTGCATCCTTGGCTTGGAATGAAAACATAGGAAGAATAATTTTGTGTGCATTTAGCGAGGCAAAATGTAATCAAAATATTTCACATTGAACTATAGTGACCTACTGTTTGCCTTTTTATGCTTAACTTTGTGCCATTGGCCTGTTTTGGGGTACCTGAGTATGAGTGCTTCATGACTGCATACCTGTGACCTCAGAGTGTCATTTTAAAAAGGTATACAGTTATTTATATGAATTCCTAAGGAATAAAGCAAATTACCAAACAGTATGTCATAAAAACTAATCAAATGAAAATATATACCATAACACCAATATATAACACGTAGGTTATTTAATGAACTAATTACTTGCTGTTTGTCAGTAGTTATCCTTAATTCTTTTTTTCTTTTTAAAGGTATTTACAAGAATTCTGAGAAGCTTGAACCTCCCAGTGGGAAGCAGTCAAGTGTTAGTTCCAAGATTTTTAACAAATGCTTATGATATAGGACATGCTGTAGTATGGATCACTGCCATGATGGTTTGTAGTACATTATGTTTGTTTTATATAGTTCCTATAAATTTTGGGTTAACCATACAGAAATTCTGCATAATCGCATAAGTCTAAATTAGTGGCTTAGTTGGTCATTTGATTCTTGGGTATTTTCTGATGCAGTAAACTTATGTTTCTCAGACTCAAAATGTAGTCATAATGTACCATTTATAAATCTTCTTAAATAATGGACCTNCCTGCGAAGAGTTGACTCATTGGAAAAGACTCTGATGCTGGGAGGGATTGGGGGCAGGAGGAAAAGGGGGACGACTGAGGATGAGATGGCTGGATGGCATCACGGACTTGATTGACATGAGTCTGAGTGAACTCCAAGAGATGGTGTTGAACAGGGAGGGCTGGCGTGCTGCAATTCATGGGGTCGCAAAGAGTCGGACATGACTGAATGACTGAACTGAACTGACATCAACATGAATCCACCACGGGTGTACATGAGTTCCCATTCCTGAACCCCCCTCCCACCACCATCCCCATACCATCTCTCTGGGTCATCCCAGTGCACCAGCCCCAAGCATCCTGCATCTTGCATTGAACCTAGACTGGTGATTCATTTCTTATATGATAGTATACATATTTCAATGCCATTCTCCCAAAGCATCCCACCCTCTCCCTCTCCCTCAGAGTCCAAAAGACTGTTCAATACATCTGTGTCTCTTTTGCTGTCTCCCATACAAGGTTATCATTACCATCTTTCTAAATTCCATATATATGTGTTAGTATACTGTATTGGTGTTTTCCTTTCTGGCTTACTTCACTCTGTATAATCGGCTCCAGTTTCATCCACCTCATTAGAACTGATTGAAATGTATTCTTTTTAATGGCTGAGTAATACTCCATTGTGTATATGTACCACAGCTTGCTTATCCATTCATCTGCTGATGGACATCTAGGTTGCTTCCATGTCCTGGCTATTATAAACAGTGCTGCAATGAACATTGGGGTATACGTGTCTCTTTCAAATCTGGTTTCCTTGGTGTGTATGCCCAGCAGTGGGATTGCTGGATTATAAGGCAGTTCTATTTCCAGTTTTTTAAGGAATCTCCACACTGTTCTCCATAGTGGCTGTACTAGTTTGCATTCCTACCAACAGTGTAAGAGCGTTCCCTTTTCTCCACACCCTCTCCAGCATTTATTNCATCATCTTTCAGGATTTGAAATAGCTCAACTGGAATTCCATCCCCTCCACTAGTTTTGTTTGTAGTGATGCTTTCTAAGGCCCACTTGACTTCACATTCCAGGATGTTTGGCTCTACGTGAGTGACCACACCAGGTGATTATCTTGGTCATGAAGATCTTTTTTGTACAGTTCTGTGTATTTTTAGCAATATCTATATTTCAATCCCAATCTCCCAGATGATTCCATCCCCTTTCCCCTGATGACGATGTTTGTTTTCTACATCTTTGACTCTATTTGAATCTTGGAAATATGTTCATTTTTACCGTTTTTTAGATTTCATATACAAGCAACATCGTATGCTGTCTCTCTTTCTGACATTTACCTCAGTATGACAGTCTCGGGTCCATCCATGTTGCTACAAATGACATTGTTTTGCTTTTTTTTTTTTTTTTAATGACTGAGCAATATTCCACTCTATATATGGGCTACAAGCCTTCCCTGGTGGCTCAGATGGTAAAGCGTCTGTCTGCAATGTGGGAGATCCAGGTTAGATCCCTGGGTTGGGAAGATCTCCTGGAGAAGNTTTGCTTTTTTTTTTTTTTAATGACTGAGCAATATTCCACTCTATATATGGGCTACAAGCCTTCCCTGGTGGCTCAGATGGTAAAGCGTCTGTCTGCAATGTGGGAGATCCAGGTTAGATCCCTGGGTTGGGAAGATCTCCTGGAGAAGGAAATGGCAATCTATTGCCAGTACTATTGCCTGGAAAATCCCACGGACAGAGGAGCCTGGTAGACTACAGTCCATGGGGTCGCAAAGAGTCAGACACGACTGAGCAACTTCACTTTCACTTTTTCTTTATCCATTCTCAACAGAGAGATTTTTGTGTGCTGTGTAGCCTTTTTATTGTTTTGGCCTGGACAGGCTCTAGAAGGACTTTGCTTCTAGTGTCCACTTGAGGGTTACTGTGCTAGGTTGCTGCTACTTAGGATGGTTTTGTCCAAGTGGCTATTCTTCATACAGATGAGGGTCCTAGGTAAGTTTCTAAGGAAACACACTCGGGTGCATTCAGGAGGCTTGCTGGGGGTGCTCTCAGCAAGAGCAGGACTGAGGACAGGGAGAGGCTGAACTGTGCTGCAGATTCAGTAAAGGATCTAATCAAACTCACAGAGACTTGTGGAGATAGGAGGACCCTTCAGAGATTTCCTAAAGCTAGGTAATGTGACGTACTTTTTACTCACATATATGACATGTGCTTTCTGCAGGGAAGGGATGTTCCCTTGGCCAAACCACATATTCCAGTGAAAGCAATTCCCGGAGAGGAGCATATTAGTGAGCTGTCAGCAGCCAATACTCCCTGAGATTGAGAAAACATGCATGCTTATCTTGAAGGGGGTACACTGGTGGCTCCACAGCATCTGGTAGAGCAACGGTGCATTTCTATGGAAGTAGAGATTTACTTGCTAAGCCTTAAATAAACATGCAGAACTCACAAAGTCAGTGCTGAAAACACAGGCCACAAAGCAAATCTTAAGAAAATGTGCATGAGATTCTATGAACAATGGCCTTCAATTAGGTTGCCTCTCGATGAATGGCTGAGGCAAAGACTCTGTTAAAGAAACCAGAGACTCTTAATATGGGATATTTTAAAGAATAAAATACTTAGCAATATACCTACCTAAAGAAACTAAAGACCTATGTATATAAAATTATAAAACACTGATGAAAGAATTCAAAGAGGACACTAATAGATGAAGACATATACCATGTTCATGGATTGGAAGAATCAATATAGTGAACATGAGGATACTACCCAAAGCAATCTACAGATTCAATGCAATCCCTATCAAGCTACTAGCAGTACTTTTCACAGAGCTAGACAAATAATTTCACAATTTGTATGGAAATACAAAAAACCTCTAATAGCCAAAGCAATCTTGAGAAGAAGAATGGAACTGGAGGAATCAACCTGCCTGACTTCAGGCTCTACTACAAAGCCACAGTCATCAAGGCAGTATGGTGCTGGCACAAAGACAGAAATATAGATCAATGGAACAAAATAGAAAGTCCAGAGATAAATCCACACACCTATGGACACCTTNTTGAGAAAGAAGAATGGAACTGGAGGAATCAACTTGCCTGACTTCAGGCTCTACTACAAAGCCACAGTCATCAAGACAGTATGGTACTGGCACAAAGACAGAAATATAGATCAATGGAACAAAATAGAAAGTCCAGAGATAAATCCACACACCTATGGACACCTTATCTTCGACAAAGGAGGCAAGAATATACAATGGAGTAAGGACAATCTCTTTAACAAGTGGTGCTGGGAAAACTGGTCAACCACTTATAAAAGAATTAGAACACTTTCTAACACCATACACAAAAATAAACTCAAAATGGATTAAAGATCTAAATGTAAAACCAGAATCTATAAAACTCCTAGAGGAGAACATAGGCAAAACACTCTCTGACATAAATCACAGCAGGATCCTCTATGACCCACCTCCCAGAATACTGGATATAAAAGCAAAAATAAACAAATGGGATATAATTAAAAGCTTCTGAACAACAAAGGAAACTATAAGCAAGGTGAAAAGACAGCCTTCAGAATGGGAGAATATATAGTCAATATTTTTTAATGGTAGACCTTTTCATTTTTTTTAATTGGAAGATAATTACTTTACAATACTGTGATAGTTTCTGCCATACATCAACATGAATCAGCCATAGATATACATATGTCCTCTCCCTCTTAAACCTCCCTCCCACCTCCCTCCCCATCTTGTCACTCTAGGTTTAAATAGAGCACTGGCTTTGAGTTCCCATAAACTCAAATGGGAAACTCTTATGGGAAAGAAAATTCCCATAAGATCCATATTTTGTGGCCATAGTATGTGCAGCAAGTAAGCAACATCTCCTACAGAAGGGTTGTGAACAGGGTTGTTTCCTCTTCAGGAGTATGATATGCTATAGGGGCTCCCACATTGATTGATAGCAGTGATTTAATAACATCATCGACCTTCATTTGGCATACTGATTACACCATTCAGTGCCACCTGTTCCCCACTTGTCTCTTGCTGTGACTCCTATTGTTCTGTTCATCCTATTATTAAATAAATCTGTTTCATTTCAGAAAGCTGTGTTTTGGCTCACACTGCACAACAAGCCCTTGGAAACTTGGCTCTTCACACATGTTCCTGATATCATTTTAATGGACTTTGGCACACACAGGCAAAGTACAGGTAGGTTATTTTCTAAAAGATTCTTTCTTTGGAATTGATGTAGAGACACTAAAATCTCAGAGAAGACATTTTACAGAGATTAACTTTCTCTTTAAGGTCTTCAAAACTGTAAGATAATCAGTACAAAAAAAAAAAAAGCTGGTAAAGCCAAAATTCTTCATCAGAGCATTAATGTCAATTGTTGAAGTAATACTTGAACAAATCTATCTTTTCTTAGTCATGAAAATTATATAATAAATACATTTTCAAATTTATGTCCATCTATGGAGGCTTATTTTGTGGCTGATATGGGCCCATAAGGACAAGGAGGAGGCTCAGGCCTTTGTTCCAGACCAGGGTTGCCAGAAAAGCAGAAATCTGAGTTCATGTGAGCTCAGGAGATAAGGGACAATTCTAGATTGCAGAATGGGAAAGAACTGCACCTGAAGCAAAGGGTCTGCAAAGGACAGGCAAAGTGGATAACTGGGTCCCTGAGGCAGAACCTGAAGAGATTCCTTATGGGAATAAGATACAGAAGGTGAGACGCAGCAGGAAAGAGCTTTATAGGAACAGCTCCTAGAACCAGGCTGTAAACAAGAGAAAATGTGAAGGATACTAGCATTCTGGCTTTTTTCAGCATTATGTTTCTCTTGAGTATTTAAAAAGGCAGTAGATTCTATGCTCCTGCATATTTTTCAAATTCTTACATGAGATTTGGAAATGAAGCTCCAACATCTTCAAACTGCCAAAAGGATTTGATCTCAACCCCATATTCATTCCATATTCAAAACTTTTACCAGTTTCTTCCTGTGACCTTCATACCACCCAGAGTCAGGAGCAGAAGGGAGATTCGAGTATCCCACTCGGACACAATTCACCACAAGCTCCGAAATGAACACTTCACAAGTTCACTAAAATAAAACCTAGACAGGAGAAAGAAGAGAGCCAGGTTTAGCAGAGATGAGTATAGGTGTTCAGTAAGTGTTTGGTGATTGAATATAGATGACTAAGTGTATGCCCAAACTGAGTACTCATAGCAGAGTACATCATGAGAAACGCTGGGCTGGAAGAAGCACAAGCTGGAATCAAGATTGCCGGGAGAAACATCAATAACCTCGGATATGCAGATGACACCACCCTTATGGCAGAAAGTGAAGAAGAACTCAAAAGCCTCTTGATGAAAGTGAAAAAGGAGAGTGAAAAATTTGGCTTAAAGCTCAACATTCAGAAAACTAAGATCGTAGCATCTGATCCCATCACTGAATGGCAAATAGATGGCGAAACAGTGGAAACAATGCCAGATTTTATTTTGGGGGCTCCAAAATCACTGCAGATGGTGATTGCAGCCATGAAATTAAAAGATGCTTACTCCTTGGGTGGAAAGTTATGACCAACCTAGATAGCATATTGAAAAGCAGAGACATTACTTTGCCAAAGGAGATGTGTATAAGAGACAGTGATTCCACTATATGGAANCCCAAAATCACTACAGATGGTGGTTGCAGCCATGAAATTAAAAGATGCTTACTCCTTGGAAGGAAAGTTATAACCAACCTAGATAGCATATTCAAAAGCAGAGACATTACTTTGCCAAAGGTCCATCTAGTCAAGGCTATGGTTTTTCCAGTGGTCATGTATGGATGTCAGAGTTGGACTGTGAAGAAAGCTGAGTGCCAAAGAATTGATGCTTTTGAACTGTGGTGTGGGAGAACACTCTTGAGAGTCCCTTGGAATGCAAGGAGATCCAAACAGTCCATCCTAAAGGAGATCAGTCCTGGGTGTTCATTGGAAGGACTGATGCTGAGGCTGAAACTCCAATACTTTGGCCACCAGATGCAAAGAGTTGACTCATTGGAAAAGACTCTTATGCTGGGAGGGATTGGGGGCAGGAGGAGAAAGGGACAACCAAGGATGAGATGGTTGGCTGGCATCACCGATTCGATGGACATGAGTCTGAGTGAACTCCAGGAGTTGGTGATGGACAGGGAGGCCTGGCGTGCTGAGATTCATGGGGTCACAAAGAGTCAGACATGACTGAGCAACTGAACTGAACTGAACTGAAGCACTCTCAAACTCATGTAAGATAGAGATTTTCAGACCCATTGGCAAAAGACTGCTGAATACTGTGTAAAGACACTGCTACAAAAACATTCATATTAATCCTTCAACCCCCAGAACAAAGGCCCCAAATGAAAGTCAGACACACTCTATGTTCATCCTGATTTTCAATAACCTCCAAAGCATTGTAATGGATCACTGTAACCATTTACTTCATACACTTACTCTGAAGCTTCCATAGTAGATGGGAAACCAGTCATGATAATTCCATGAACACTGAAAGTTAAAACTGAGGACTGTTTAATTATGTTAAAGAATATTTGTGTCTTTCCCATTTTCTACATAGAAATATTCAATATGTTCAAAACTATGCATGAAATTACAGAATATTTAGAAAAGAGAATTTCAGGTACATTAAAAGATTTATTAAATGAATGTGAGATTAAAATGCCCTGAAGAAATAGCTAAAATATTAATCCTATTGACAGGATTGAATACTTTACACTATTAATTATTCTCACACAACATTCATTTGTAACATTATTCCAAATTTTAAGTAAATATAAGAAATCTTTGATGGAGGTCAACTTTATTGTGAGATTGTCAGTAAAACCCACTACTTTCCTAATAAGTAATTGTTAGTCATGACCAACCTAGACAGCATATTTTTAAAAAGAGACATTACTTTGCCTACAAAGGCCCATCTAGTCAAAGCTATGGTTTTTCCAGTAGTTATGTATGGATGTGAGAGTTGGGAGTCCCTTGGACTGCAAGGAGATCCAGCCAGTCCATTCTAAAAGAGATCAGTCCTGACTGTTCATTGGAAGGACTGATGTTGAAGCTGAAACTCCAATACTTTGGCCATCTGATGTGAAGAACTGACTTATTTGAAAAGACCCTGATGCTAGGAAAGATTGAGGGCAGGAGGAGAAGGGGATGACAGAGGATGAGATGTTTGGATGGCATCACTGACTGAATGGACGTGAGATTGGGTAAACTCTGGGAGGTGGTGATGAACAGGGAAGCCTGACGTGCTGCAGTCCATGTGGTCGCAAAGAGTCAGACACAACTGAACAACTGAACTGAACTGAATAAGAGACATCTAACCTACCACAGACCCATGTTCAATCCTTGGGTCAGGAAGGTCCCCTAAAGAAGGGAATGGTTACCCATTCCGGTACTCTTGCCTGGAGAATTCCATGGACAGAGGAGCCTGGCAGGCTACAGTCCATGGGGTCACAAAGAATCAGACACAACTGAGTGAAAAAAAAAAATCACATATTCTAATAAACAATCAGGTACTTTATAAGTTCAGTGAATGGGAACAAGATAGTGGAAGACAAGATGGAAAACCTTTTAAGCACATGAGAAAATAGAAATATGTAATTCTGAAGTGATTAATTCAAAATCAAATCAGCACTAACAATAAGAGTAATCCTAATCACAAACACAATGGGAAATTTTTTAAATCACAGACAAAGTTCCAAGTTTATAAAGAAAGATAACTGAAACTCTTGGAGACACAAATTTTTTAAAACTATAGACAATACAATTGACCTACAAGAGCTATTTGAACACTTTGAGAAACTTAAAAAAAAAATCTAATTTTATTAGTTGCTGCTGCCAAGGAATGCATCAAGTTAAAATAAAAATGTCAAACGATGTGTCCTTCAACATAAAATCACCAAAGTGTTCTATGTTATTAACAACAAGCCCCTTTATTATTCATAGAGAACTTCATCTCAATGCCTTTGAATTCACAGGGGTTAACTTAGTGAACAGTGTCTTCCATTTATTGCATACTTTCTCTAAAGCCCTGGACATTTCCAGCTGACAAATACAGACACAGTTTTCATTTTCAGAAACAACATTAGCTTGCTGCACCATTGGGTGAAATCCAAGCATTTAGTCAGGCTTGTTTCCCTCACTGCCTGGCTTAGCACATGTAATGAGAATTATGTCTTTCACTTCCACGCCAACTTGAATACATTAGATGCAAGAATAACAGAGTCAGCACTATATCAAGATAGACATGACTGCAGAAAATAATCTAATATGTCCTTACCCAGGTGGCATTCAGCTTATAAGCACCGTAACTAATGAACCACAAAAAACTAATGACAGGCTACAATTTTATATTAGTCTCATAAAATTTCATAATTTAAACCATTCAACCCATTTGTTCTTTTAAGCAGAATTATCTTGAGACTTACCAATAATCTACCCAAGTATTTTTTTCCCATTTTGAAAATAAGTATACAAGGAACATGAAAATATGACCAGCTTTTTGTTGAGAGGTTAAAAAGGCCTACATATCATACCAAACGGAATATTATTTTCTGAAGAATAGTTAAAACCATGAAAAGTAAATCTCAATAACTATGGGCTTGGTTTTTTAACTTATTTTTATTGGTACATTTTGGAATTTTTTTCCAGTAAAGTGCTAGGTCCTACATACATCATTTTACATTTTGCATGTATTTTCTAGCTGAAGTTTTATACTCATAAATGGGGTTCCCACTAGTGTCACCTGCCACCTGCCAGTGCATGAGACATAAGAGGGTTTGATCTGTGGTTTGGGAAGATCCCCCGGAGTAGGAAACGGCCACCCACTCTAGCATTCTTGCCTGGAGGAGTCCATGGACAGAGGAGACTGGTGGGCTGCAGTCCATCAGGTCGCAAAAGGTTGGACATGACTCAGCACGCACACAGGACGTGACATGGACTCAGTCAACTTTTTTTGGCTGTTGTGGTGGAGACTATTAGCTAGCTATTCCTATGGCCACTCCCAAGACCCTTCCATGTTGCTTACCTTTGCTATAGCATTTGGATATTCTGAGTATTCACTTTTCAGACTCCCTTTCAGCTAAGAGTGGCCATCTGACATGGTTCTATTCAATGAGATATAAGCAAAAGTCACCTGGGGAATTTATGAACAACTCTGCTGCAGTCCATGGGGTTGCTAAGAGTCGGACACGACTGAGCGACTTCACTTTCACTTTTCACTTTCATGCATTGGAGAAGAAAATGGCAACCCATTCCAGGGTTCTTGCCTGGAGAATCCCAGGGACGGGGGAGCCTGGTGGGCTGCTGTCTATGGGGTCACACAGAGTCGAACATGACTGAAGTGACTTAGCAGCAGCAGTAGCTGCTGCCTCAAGAAAGTGACAAATGTTGCTAGTGTTAAACCTTTTTCCTCTTCATTCAGCCTAGAATGCATGGTCTTCCATCTTGGACCAAGAGTCAAAAAACATACGGGCAAAAGAATAACACACCAAAGATGGCAGCATTGATATGGAGGAAAGGTTCTGAGAGACCACTCCCCCATAACAGTCACACTGAGGCTTCTTTTAACATATCAGTATAGTTGAGGCTCTCTTGACTGCATTTTCTATAACTCAGAACCAAAACACAATTCAGCCTGGCTAGGTTCCAGGTCTTGGAATACAGCACATTTTTGTGGAACACATATTCTCATGGAAAAGGAATTTGATAAACAAGAATTTCAAGTGCTGGGAAGAGTAGTAAAGCAGGGTAATGGTACAGACCATGACAAGAGGCAGGGAAAGTTTCTCTAAAGAGATAACACTTAACCTACGTAAAATTTGGAACAAAATTATGTTTTGGAAAAAGAATCATTGCACGTTCAGGAAATAAAGGCCATGAGACAAGAAAATGCCTGACATACTCAAAAATCCACAAATGGTTGGTATTGCTGAGCCTGAATTAGGAAGAACAGAACACTGCCTCAAAAGTAAGAAATTCTGTTAATAACCATGAACTTTCACTTTAAAGCCTTTTATTTATCTGGAGCATTTAACTTCTTAAAGTCATTCACTTGAATATTGGCAATTAGCTGCCCAGCATTTAAAAGTTTTTGTAAGACATCGTGTGTGTGTGTGTGTGTGTGTGTGTGTGTGTGTGTGTGTGTGTCGCTTAGTCATGTCTAACACTGCAATCTCTTGCACTGTAGCCTGCCAGGCTCCTCTGTCCATGGAATTCTCCAGGCAAGAATACTGGAGTGGGTGGTCATTCTCTTCTCCAGGGGATCTTCCTAACCCAGGAATCAAACCCAAGTCTCCTGCATTTTTTAGGCAGATTTTTTTTTATCATCTGAGCCCCCAAGGATGCCTATGTAAAACATTATCCTATCTCAAATATCACTTATCCAAGGCAGTCTTGGAATGACTTCGAACACATACTTTCACCTGTTTTTTTTTTCTTTAAATCTATTTTTATTATTTTATTCAAGTTTTTGCTTGTTATTTATAATATTTTCAAACTTACTGATAAGGTACAAGAATAGTACAAAGAATTTTCTTATATTCCTAAAGAAGAGAACTCACTGGAATTTTATCAGCTGTCCAGTTTTGTAAAAGGATCCGATCCTGAATCATTGTACTTAGCTGTCATTTCTCTTCAGCATCCCTTACTTTGAAATGGTTCTTTTGACTTTCCTAGGTCTTCATGAATTTAACAACTTTAAAAATTATAGGCCAATTACTTTGTAGAATTTCCTCAATTTGGATTAGTCTGTTTGCCCAAGTATAATTTCAGGTTATGCATTTTCTGCCATTCACCTGTTTTTAAGAATATTGGTGACACCAAGGAATAGGGAAGGTTCTTCAAAATTTGACAGTAGACATGGAAGGGATAAATAATAGCATTTACTGGGATCATAAAATCAGGTCTCTGAACAGAGGGCTGACATATTTTTCACACTTCTTTCCCTCAGATGTCCTTAATACTATCCTACAACACTTAAAAAAAAAAAAAACTGAGATAGCACCTAAGAATAGAAAAAATTAAACAATTTCCTCCCAACACATTCAGAAATTTTTGACATCCACATTTAATGATGAACTATGAGATCCTTTCAAGTCACCATCTGTTAACAGAGGTGCTTTAGGAGTAGCAGTGCTTTAAAGATGCTGGACAGTTGCCTCCCAAGGAGACAGCTGGTAAGCAAAACAGAATGATGGATGCTCAGCTAACCCATATATCTGATTTTCCTATCCCTTTGTATAAGCATTATGGCAATAAGCTAAAGATAATTGCTTTTTACCTTGCATCTTAGAGGGGGAAAGCAATGGATCTGCAAAAAGTTAGAACAATTCTAAAAACAGCATTAGAGGAAAACACCATGTGGTAAGTCTGGGTAGCATTTTAATACATATTTCCAATTCTAATGTTAATGTGTAATTGAATATATGATAAAGTCTCCAGGACTCCATCATGAGTTTAAATATTGAATCGAATCAGAAGATAAACATAGACATTGAAATAAACATCCATATAAATAAAAAATATTAAATTATGTTTTCTTCTATACTTGATTGAAATATTCATGAATGGTTGTACTCAGAAGAGAAATTTTGTCTTTATAGAAGAATTCTAGCTAATACATTTCAAAGAAATGATAACATTAGAATATAATCATTTTGTAACCCAAATGAAGTCCCTGACTTAGACAATTTTCATCAATGAATGACACCTTTAAGTAACAAGTTGATGGTGAGCTTTTCAGTGGNCTTTATAGAAGAATTCTAGCTAATACATTTCAAAGAAATGATAACATTAGAATATAATCATTTTGTAACCCAAATGAAGTCCCTGACTTAGACAATTTTCATCAATGAATGACACCTTTAAGTAACAAGTTGATGGTGAGCTTTTCAGTGGGAGGCATCAGGCTGTCACTACCAGACACTTCTAAAAAAAATCAGTCTTACAGCATGTATGGGGCAACCTGACATCATGCCTCCAGATGTGGTGTGATAAAATCACATAGATCATCTAGAAACAGTCTGCCCAAAAACAGTTGAATGTGAATTTACTTAAACACTAGAACTTTCACTCACAGTGAATACATGTAAGAAAGGAGGAACAATTGTAACATCAAAAACAAGTGAGGAGACAAATCCAGAATCTAGGTGATCAGTCGGGCTCTTAAGAGTCAATGGCATGGGAGAGAAAGCTAATGAGGATTGCTTTATATGAAAAAAGACTGAAGGTAAACAACCATCAAATTTTAAAATATGTAAAGAGATCTTTAAAAGTTAG
>SJYV01055881.1:5371-21400 GCA_006410875.1 Neotragus pygmaeus
ACACACACACACACACACACACAAACACACCCACCAACTTTCTGGCTCTGAGGACTGTCGTTCAGAATGAACACAACTCTAAACCACTGACACGGGGTGTTTATACAATACTTTTCTTTGATAGTGTGCCACCAGACATCCAAATGGATTAGATTTATTCACTTATTTATTCAAGGATGTGTTGAATACTTACAGTGTGCCAGGCACTGTCCTGAAACTCCACCAAGTATTACTAACTGAGGTGTCAGAACCCTGTTGAGTAAATCAGATGAAACTTAGTAGATCTTACTGGAATGGCGTGACCGAGAAATTCTCCTGACAGATCCCATGGGAAATATGGTCTCCAGGACTGTGCCTTCCAGACAAGGTACTGGGACAGTGATCTGGAACCCTAGAATCTGCAAGCTGTCAGCCAAATATTAGAGGATGCAAGCACACCAAACTCTTAGGAAACCCATGGATACTTGGACTTCAGTGGTTTAATCAGAAAATCTCTTTATGGTGCTGTATAGAGATTCAAAAGTCGCCTTGCTAGCCAAAAATAAGCATGTTGCAGTAAGACCCTTTTCTGGGAGTTTTTTTTTTTTTTTTGAGTTTTTTGAGATAAAACAGTTGCCACTCTAACTTTGGAATTGCAAGTCTACTATAAACTGATTTCAGATACTACAGAACTTGGAATAAAGGTATATAGCACCTTCTGCTTCTTAAACTTTCTGCCCTTCCTGGAATCCGGATGAACCCAGTGTCTTCCTATAGGTGCTATTATGGAATGAATTGTGTCTGACCCCAACTCACATGTTGAAGCCCTAATTCCCAGTGTGACTGTATTTGGACATAAAACCTATGAGGAGATAGTTAAGGTTAAGCCAAGCCATATGTGAAGACTGGTGTACTTTTAAGAGAAAGTGACATCAGGAGGGGATCCACACAGAAGAAAGGCTATGTGAAGACATGGCGAGAAGATGGCCCTCTGTAAGCAAAGGAGAGAGGCCTCAGGAGAAACAAAACCTGACATCATCTTATTTTGCACTTCTAGCCTCCAGAGCTGTGAAAAAAGACATTTCTGTTATTTAAGTCACCCGTTCTGTGGTATTTTGTTGTGGCAATCCTAATAGACATACAGGTGAATTGTCAGCAAGGCGGCTAGATTTGTAACATATGTGATAAACAGGTATAAGCAACCGCTGAAGCATGAAATCAAGGAAGATATGTAATAGCTTAGAGACCTGTCATCTAAAAAACATGGCCTGGAACTTCCCTGGTGGCCCCCCAGGTTAACAATCCCCCTGACAATGCAGGGGACATGGGTTTGATCCCTGGTCCTGCAGGATTCTGTACGCTGCAGGGAAATTAAACTTGTGCGCCACAACTACTGAGCCTGTGAGCCACAACTCCTGAACCCACGTGCTGCAACTATCGAAGCCTACACACTTAGAGCCTGTCCTCCACAGCAAGAGAAGCCACCGCAGTGAGAGGCCTGGGCACCGCAGCTAGAGGAAGCTCGCGTGCAGCCATGAAGACCTCGTGCAACCGAACAAATTAAAAAAAGCCAAACAACAAAAAACATGTCCTGCATGTTCAGCTTTCTGGATGCAAAGAACAGATATCTATTTCACAGAAATTCAGGAAAAAAGAATCTAGTGGATATGAGGAGAAGGCAATGGCACCCCACTCCAGTACTCTTGCCTAGAAACTCCCATGGATAGAGGAGCCTGGTGGGCTGCAGTCCATGGGGTCACTGAGTCAGACATGACTGAGCGACTTGACTTTCACTTTTCACTTTCATGCATTGGCGAAGGAAATGGCAACCCACTCCAGTGTTCTTGCCTGGAGAATCCCAGGGATGACGGAGCCCAATGGGCTGCCGTCTGTGGGGTCGCACAGAGTCAGACACGACTGAAGCGACTTAGCAGCAGCAGCAGCAGCAACAGCAGTGGATGTGGTCTTTGTTTCAAGGAGTTGATAGGGGTTCCATCAACAGGGTACTTGGTATTTATTTACTCATGTTCTGTGATTCATTGTGACTGAACCTGACTTGGCTCTGTGTCTTTCCCTCCTACTTCCAATAACCTTGTTGTTTTTTGAAAATCTGTGTTTTTTTTTTTTTTTCTCTTTGTAAATTCCATTTAACTTCAGTTGGCAAGTGATCCATTAACAGGCTTTGTTCTTTCTCAACTTCTGCTCCCATCCATTACCTGCCTATTGTTTTATATTTCAAGCTTCACAGTTCTTGAGAATTCTGGCTGACGTTTGAGCTGTGGGGACCTGGACCACAGATTTCTCTGGCCCCATTGCCTCTCATCAGAAGTGGTTAGAGTCTAGCCATGGGACCCAATGCCTTGTTACTGAAGGTCTGGAAGTGGATTGTGTGTGGGAAGGTAGTGTGAGCCTCAGCTTCTGCACTATTATCACTTTTCTTGGCATTATCCACATCTCTTAAGGGAAAAGGATATTCCAGGAATACATTGGTGGGTCACTCAAAACTGAAGTAACTTGATTTTATACCAAATAACATATTGCTATTGACTTAGGTCTATCTCTGCCGAAAGATTTTGGAGGTCAGGTCCTGTGAATGAATTATGGATATAAACCTCAGGTCCAGGAACCACGTCCCATTCCTCACCATCTTCTGCGAGAGACTGTTAAGATAATTCTTTAGTAGGTGCTGGAGCATGTCTGGACATTGGGAAAACTAAAGGGCTGAATGTGACAAATAGGTACGAGTATTGTGTGGTTGTCCATTTATTGTCATGTGAGGACGTATATTATACCAGTTGCAGATACAGTCTCATTAAGGCCTGAGCCCTTGGAAATGTTGCAGCAGTATCAAAAATACTTCTTGTTCTGATTCAACTGGGAATTGAGCCTGCCATAAAACTGTCCAAATAAATTAGAAACTGAGGCAGAACATCCAGATCTTCTAAAAACAGTTTAAGTGTAGTTGTTGACCAGATGTACCTTGTTGGCAAGAGTGAGTTGTGTGTATGTATATTAGCCAGCCATACCAAAATGTGCCCAGATGTCCCCAAAGGGGTCTATTTTCACCCAGAAGAAGTCACCTGAGCAGCGAACTAAAATATTTGGCCACTCACCTACATATATACTCTACTGTTTTGAATGCCCCAGGAATGAGGGGCTATTGGCATAAAATCTGGTTCTCAGTCGTAGGGTTGAGTCTTGACCAGAATGGATGAGGAAAGCATAGGAATTCAAATACATGAAGATGAGTGAGCTCTTTTCTGAGTTTTCTGTCTGAGGGAATGCTCTCCAGTGGACAGAATAGAATCGGGATCCAAAAAGGGAGATCTGGCAGCAGGTGATGTAAGAAAAACTGGAAGACTTGGGCAGTAGAGGGCCTAGAGAATGAGTAATAGCCAGTAACGAGCAAGCTGAAATCAGTGTCCCGAATAGGTGAAAGTTAAAGTATTTGCTGGAACACTTTCCCTATCACCAGCAGTCTCTGCTGGGCTAGGGGAGGGAAATTAAGGGGATATAGCTGAGAGAGACAAGCGCTGTTTCACTGTCTCTGAAATGCTGTTAAACATGTAGTCAGCTGAATAGCTGAGCACTTATTTCATGTTCGTTCTTAAGCATCAGCTTCTTCATTCCTCACAGCATGTGCTGTGATACATTAGGAATATTACACAAGGAATGCTTCTTGATTGATTAAAGGATAGATTCTCTTATTTAGTGAGATTTTCATGTAATTGTATTGTTGTCTATTCATTTTATGTTTGCAAATATTTTTCCACATGAGTGGAAATTCTGTTTCCTGTATGTATCCGAGTTCTGTATCTTATGCATATTTTCTTGCCTGCTTCATAATCCAGGTGAACCCGTTCTTATCTGTGGGCCACAGTGGAACAACAGTTATCTACTGTGACTATTTCAGACACTGAATTGTCCATTGGTACATCTGTCTGGACTTGGGGGCTAGAGAGCAAAATATGAAGACTGATGCTAGAGGGGACATATTTAATCTAGGGTGTTGCCACAGCATTACTGGCCATTGGGAAACGATGGGAAAGGTGGTGGGACAAGCAGAGGATAAATTTCTTCATCATATTTTGTCTTTGAAAGAAATGTCACTTTAGCCATTAGCAACATGCAGCTAGTACTCAAACCATTTATCAGTTGACAGAAAAGAGTTCTCAGTGATTCAAATCTTGAATAATTATTGGAGAACCTGAGGAGAGGTGGGGAAAAGTTCATTTATACTTTGTTTTCAATCCTTTTCTTCCCTTGGCAGTAAAAATACACCAACATTTTTAGTTCAGGGCTTCCCTGACTCAGCCCCTAAAATACTCTTACTTGGGGGTTAATGGCCACTATAGAAAACCCAATTTAGTATATATAGGCTTACAGAAAAAATAACTGCCTCATGGCAGCTAATCTTTGTAATTTCTGGCTACTTGCTTCTTTAAGGACTGATTAATTAACCACCAGAGTTGACTATTTCTAAACCTTTGATGATCAGCCAAGAAGATGAAGTGGCTATTCCCATATCCAGAAACCAGCTTCCGTTTTGTTCTAAGAGCAGAGCATGAGTTAATTTGGGGAGCAGGTAGGGAGAGGTTTTCTTCATTCTGCAAGGGGTTGCCTTGGACAAATCCCTTGTTTTAGCCACAAACTTCAAAGTCATGAGCTTGACGTTGATTGTTTTTGACATTGGTTAAAAAAAAACTGAAGGCCAGTTCTCCAGACTAGGATGTTTATTTCTCTTAAACAATTTAAGGGAGAGGCCTGTGGTTCTGGGCAAAGATTGTTTTTAAGGAAGGAACTTTGGTTTTCTTTTGATGAACAAGAGTGTGAGGGCCAGGCTTAGATGAACGAAAGTATGAGGAGGACTCTTCTTTTGTGTTAAAGAGAAGGTCCCTAAAACACAGTGTCAGGCTGATGGACCAGGGAGGAGGATGACTAGTAGGATTTTTTGATGACAAAGTTGTAGATTAATTTACAGGGGAATTACATGATTCAAAGAAACAGTTGTTAAGACAATAGACTCTGGCCTACTGTTTTGTTGCATAATCCTAATTGTTTATCAGAAGGTAACTATTACCATTTTCAGATGATTTATAGTAGCAGTAATTGTATGGTCTCCAGTTGTATTTCTGACCAACCTTCATCTTTCCAGTTCAGATCTTTCTACCCACTCTTCTCTTTGAGGGACTACTTCTGTGTTTTGGTGGTCCTAAGTCTGGCATGTTACAGTCCAGGTCAGTTCAGTTCAGTTGCTCAGTCATGTCCAACTCTTTGCGACCCCATGAACTGCAGCACACCAGGCCTCCCTGTCCATCACCAACTCCCAGAGTCCACCCAAACCCATGTCCATCGAGTCAGTGATGCCATCCAACCGTCTCATCCTCTGTTGTCCCCTTCTCCTCCTGTCCTCAATCTTTCCCAGGATCAGGGTCTTTTCCATTGAGTCAGCTCTTCGCATCAGGTGGCCAAAGTATTGGAGTTTCACTTCAACATCAGTCCTTCCAATGAGCACCCAGGACTGATCTCCTTTAGGATGGACTGGCTGGATCTCCTTGCAGTCCAAGGGACTCTCAAGAGTCGGATGTGACTGAGTGACTGAACAACAACAAATTCCGTATTTTAAGAATTTTAGTTGAATGAGGTTCTCTAATTTTACGTTTAAAATATTCCTTGCTGTTGGGAATCTTACCCCCAGTTCACTAGCACATTACATCTGTTTCTTCAGGGAATAGTCTGTAGTTATTGTTCAGTTACCCACTTGTGTCTGACTCTGCGACCCCATGGACTGCAGCATGCCAGGTCTCTCTGTCCCTCACCATCTCCCAATGTTTTCCCAGGTTCATGTCCATTGCATTGGTGATGCCATCCAGCCATCTCATCCTCTGATGCCCTCTTCTCCTTCTACCCTCAATCTTGCCCAGCATCAGGGACTTCTCCAGTGAGTCAGCTGTTCACATCAGATGACCATAATACTGGAGTTTCAGCTTCAGCATCAGTCCTTCCAACGAGGATCCAGGGTTGATTTCCCTTAAGACTGACTGGTTTGATTTCTGTTGTAGTCTGTAATAACCCCTAGCTTTTGACGTTTTCTTGAATTCTAACTGTTGACTTAGTCCCAGTCCATTATTCATTCATTCATTTAATCCTTCATTCATCAACAATGATTTTTAGTGCTATGTAAAAGGCTGTCTCCTCTATGTTCTGATGCATATATAAAGTTGAATAAGACATCTTTATATTCTTTTTATTCACTGCATTACTGTTTAGCTGACCACAAACAAACCACATTTACCTCTATTCAACTTGCTTTCAAAGTCTGTTTCAATCTTCCTGTAGTTTATCCCATTGACTGGGTTTTCTACAACCTAAAAGATATCAGTATTGTCAAAAAGCCTGCGTATTTCATTAGATATTCTCTCATTTAAATTTTATAAACATACCTTGGCTTTGATCCTTAGGAATTTTCAGGTTAAACTTATCCATTTAAAGAGTTTATTTAACCCTCTTTTTTATCATCTAAGAAGGGCCCCGGGTGGCTCAGATGATAAAGCGTCTGCCTTCAATGCAGGAGACCCAAGTTCGATTCCTGGGTTGGTAAGATTCCCTGGAGAAGGAAATGGCAATCCACTCCAAAACTCTTGCCTGGAAAATTCCGTGGGCGGGGGAGCCTGCTAGGCTACAGTCCATGTGGTCACAAAGATTCAGACACGACTGAGCTACTTCACTTTCACTTTTCTTTATAATCTAAATTAGTTTCCTACTTATAACTAAATGTCCCTTTTGAGCCTATTCTGACTTTTTAAAAGTGAAATTTATACTGAAGTGCAATATACATACAGAACACAACTATCAGGTGACAAATTGTCACAAAGTAAACACATCCATGCAGTCACCACCCAGATCAGGAAATAGTTATCAGCATTCCTCAATATCCTCTCCTTTCTCTATCCTCTCTATACACTCCTGAAGGTAAACAGAAGCTTTCTGATTGCATAATTAATTTGTTCTACTTGTCTTTAGCTGTAAGAGATATATTGCTGCACCCATATTGTTTGGAGTAGCAAAACTCGGTTCATTTTCAATGCCGTATAGTATTGCACTACATACCACACACACTTTATCTGTCCCTTCAACTGTTGATAGACTTTTGGGTTGTTTCCAGTTTGGGCTATTTAGTGCTATGATAACCGTTTGGAAATGTTTTCTGATGCATATATATATGCATATCTGTTGGGTATATGTCTAGAAGAAGAATTATTGAGTCATGAACTGTGTTCGGCTTTAGCAGATATTGGCAAACAATTTTCCAAATGAATGCCACCAATTTATGACCAAGTCTGTTGTTCTGTAGTCTAATCAACACTTGGTATACTTAGCTTTTAAATTTTAGCCGTTCATGATTGTGTATTGAATCTTCTTTTCTTAGTGACTAAAGATGTTGATCTTTTTTTGGTAAATTTACTAGCCATTTTGGTATTCTTTGTGAAGTGCCTGTTTTGCCCTTTTTTTGTTGTTGTTGGCTTTTATTTTCTTATCAATGTGTTAGAGTTATGTATGTTGGATACAAGTTCTTTGTCATATATGTATTGCAAATACTTCTACTCTATGACTTGCCTCTTTGAAATAATGTCTTTTAATGATTAGAAATTCTTACTTTTCATGTAGTCCAATTTATCAATTTATTCTTTATAACTAAAATTTGTGTACTATTAAAAAAATATTTGCCATTCCCAAGATAGCCTGTTTTCTTCTAGAAGCCATAATGTTTTCACTTTCATGTTTAAATCTATGTTCCATCTGGAATTGATTTTTATGTACAGTGTGAGATAGGATCAATATTTTATTCTATACAGATGTTCAGTTGACCCAACAACACTTACTCAAAAGACCATCCTTTCCCATTGCCTTCAATACCATCTTTGACATAAATAACCACATATATATGAGTTTTTCCGAATTCTGTGGTATGTTCCAGTAGTCTGTTAATATTTTGTGGACCAATATCAGAATTCTTAATTACTGTAGTTTTATAATATTTTTTGAGATATGTAAATGTAAGTCCTTCAATTTTATTCTTATTTTGTAAGATTGTTTTCACTATTCTTGGTTCTTTGTGCATCTGTATATATTTTAGAATCAACATATCAAGTCATATAAACACACAGGAATTTCTAAGGAGTTGTTTGAAGTAACAGTAACTCCCACATCAACTTTAGGAGCATTGACACTTTTTCAATATTAAGTCTTTCAATCCTTCAATATTATATATCTNAAGCATCAATTCTTCGGCGCTCAGCCTTCTTCACAGTCCAACTCTCACATCCATACATGACTACCATAGACCAATGGCACAACCAGGAAATTGGTATTGGGACTATATTATTATGTAAACAAAAGCCTTTAGATTTGAAGGTGAACTAATCCCAGTGGCTGGATGATCAATCCAGAAAGCCTACATTATAGACATTGATCTTGAAATCTCTGGCCTAGCCTGGCAGGCAGGAAGAAATGGAGTTGATTCTTAATTAAGTCTCTGCAGTGATTTGTAGTTGTAAATTGTTCCTAGATCCAGAGACTAGGACCAAATGTTCTGCCCAGGGCATGGAATTCACCTTGGCTCCCAGGTGGCCATCTTTACAGTTCACTCACCTTCAACTCTGCCTGGTATAAGGATATTTCAAGTGAGATATTCCTTTTTAGTTTTCATAGCTGCGAGTGGTTCACTTACCACCCTGCCCAGGCTGCCACTGAGCTAAATTTGGGGCAGTTTCTGTGAGAAGCAAAATCTTAGCTTTGTGCTCTTCTTGCTAGTGAGGGCTCAGTGTGGTAGTCCTGTTTGAGTGGCCAAGGGACTCGAGGTGTTCCTTTGTATACTCCTTAGATAGGTCTTGCCAGGCTTTCCAGCAAAGATCGGTGGTGGTTCTTCCATGCATAACCTGTAGCATTGGGAGCACTTCATTTCCAGTCTGTCTCCCTTCCACACTCCAGTGTCTTGAGTCTCTGACTCCTTTACGGGCATTTCTTCTTACCTGCCCAGAGGCTTCACCTTTCTCGTAGACTTAACCTAGTTTGACCTCAGGCTG
Source organism: Neotragus pygmaeus (assembly GCA_006410875.1). Classification (NCBI taxonomy): domain Eukaryota; kingdom Metazoa; phylum Chordata; class Mammalia; order Artiodactyla; family Bovidae; genus Neotragus; species Neotragus pygmaeus. The sequence goes on from SJYV01055881.1 coordinate 14,437, forward strand.
GAAGGTTTTTGCTCTCCATCCGCGAGAGACTCTGCACTCCGAGTGCTCCAGAACATCCCATGTGTATGTGGACTTTGGGATTTTGCATGACCAGACCCCTATTTAGAATAGCCAATGGAAAACCCCTAAAGACTAGTCCTTTGGAAGCATCCATTTGATTTGAAGGGAATTTGTTCTGGTTTGTGAATCAATTTTGTAAGGAATTCTGTGTTTAAAGGCTGATTTCAGCTCTCTAGCTCTCTCCACTCAATAGCTAATGTATATTTAAGAGCTGCCCGAAGGGTTGACTCACTTTTTTTTTTTAGTGACTACAGATACACACCTTAAAGAGCTGGCATACTTGGGCAGTTAATTTCTCTCTGGAATTTCTCTTCCTTGAATGTCCATAATACATTGACTTCCGCAAAGAATTGATTTCCACACAAAATTCCTTGCTTGCCTTAAACCCTTCCTCACAAGCCGCTGGCTACCTGCATACATATGTGGTTTCTTCTCACAAATCGTTTGTAGCATACCCAATTGGAATGGAGAGTAAAAAGGGCTGGAAAGTAATACCATCCGACTGTTTAAGTGCTCCTTTTATTAAAAAAAGTTAGCCTTACTGACTAACAGAAGACCAAAGTTGCAAATATTCTGCCCAACTATAAATGTACTTGGAAAACATTTATCTATGATCACCCAGGTGCTCCAAAAATACTAATGACACCAGGGCAGATGATTTAACAAATCTATTCATTCTCTCAAAGTACATGCCTGTCTAGCCAAGGCAATGAATAAGGATGAAGTCCTTGGAATATATTCTGGAGATACTTGAATCTTTCCTTTCCTGGTAGAGTCGTGGTAATGAATTAGCATCTCATCGGTAATGAAATAGAAATGTACATTCAAGTTGAGATGATCATTTCTAACCTCTTGTGAACCTTTCTTGTTTGTATACTTTTGCAGAAAAGGTAGGAGTTTCAGAAGGTCCCGTTATCTAACTCTCAGTTCTCATATACTCATGGTCTTCCTAGTGACTCATGGGCCAGTGGAGACACAGCCACTCTGCACTGGCTCTGTGGAAGGTGGAGCTTCGTATGTGCCTCTCTGAGGAAGTTTCCTGTTGTGTAACCATAAGGGAATCAACAGTCACATTGCTTGCTTGTGTTTCTTTGAGGGCGCTTTTATTTAGTGCTTCCACTGGCTGCTTGGATCTGTCAACTTAGGAACAGCGATTCTTCCAAAGCTGAGGATCATAAGTGCAGGTCTTACTTTCTAGCTGAGGGAAGAATTGCGATAACTGATTCAATTGCTAATAAGTGTTCTTTGGGGGAGTGTCTAATGGAAGATTTGATTATTTAAAAAGATGTAAAAACTGTCAAAGTATTGTTATAATTACCATGTTTTTATATTTAGGTTGGTCTTTCCATCAAAATTTGGAGATAGGATACTGGAAAATGGGTATGGGTCATTTCAAGAACACATACAGACTTTTTTTTTTAACCATGCTAATATTAGCATGGGCTTCCCGGTTAGCTCAGATGGCAAAGAATTTGCCTGCAGTGTGGTAGACTCAGGTTTGATTCCTGGGTCAGGAAGATCCCCTAGAGAAGAGAATGGTTACCCACTCTAGCATTCTTTACTGGCAGAACTCCATGGACAGAGGAGCCTGGCGGGCTACAGTCCATGGGGTTGCAAAGAATCAGATGCAACTGAGTGACTTTGAGCAAGAGAGTATTTGGGGCCATAGCATTTGGGGCCATAAGATTCTTTGGTTGTGAGAGGCTGTCCTCTGTAAACCAGCATTCCTGATTTCTGTCAAATTAATGCTAGTAAAACCCCTCTCTTTCTGAGTTGTGACAACAGAAACTGTCTCCAGAGATTTCCACATGTTTTCCGGGGAACAGTGTCATCCCAGCTGACACCCACAGCTCCAGATTTGGCCCAGCTACCCAAGATAATTGGGGTCTTAAAGATGGCCCAGGTCCCCTGAAGTCACGTTAGCATCTTTAATAGTGATTCAGCTTCATATTCAATGATATCCAAAAGTCACTTTTGGCGTGCGGAAAGATATGTGATTGGAATTTTAAGTGGCTTCAGGAAATGGAAGAAGTGCTCAGAATCCAAAAGAATGAAGTGCAGTAGCGAATGGTCCTCTGGTGCACAAAGAAAGAAGGTGTTCTGCGGCAGAGTGCAAGAGTTCTGGCTGGTGGGTTACAGATCCCTGCAGTGAGCAAGCCTTCAGTGCCCCCAGTGAATGAGAGGCTGATATTCAGGAAACAGCACCCATGATTATGTCAGTAAGCCCTGGCCCCCTACCAGGTCCCAGCGGTGTTGTCTCCCTGCCAGGCCTCCCATCTCAGGGTCAGTTCTGGCCTTCACTCACACTTCCCCAGAAGCCAGCAACCTCCAGGGCCTGGGGCACTGGTTCTCCTTTCCCATACGCCAGGGGTTGAGTATTGCTGGTGTTAAAACATCCTATCTCAGGGCTCCCTTTACCCCTGGCACACAAGGTGTAGAGCTGAGACTGGGCAGCTTGTTCCCTGGCTTTCCTTCTCTGGGTTCCCATGGGAGAGGACAGATGCCCACAGGTACATAGGATGTGTCTAGCATCCCGATCTGTCAGCTGTTCATTCCTCCCAGTAAAACAGAACAGCCCACGTAGCATTGACTATTGCCTGGGGTTAAGAGGTTGTAAAGTCAGTGGCTACAGGGATCAGCCTGATATCATAAAGAACTGAAGCAGGAAAGGTGGGGACTTCCCAGGTGTTCTTGTGGTAAAGAATCCACTTTCCAGTGCAGGAGACATAAGAGACGTGGGTTCAATCCCTGGGTTGGGAAGATCCCTTGGAGGAGGGCATGGCAACCCACTCCAGTGTTCTTGCCTAGAGTATCCCATGGACAGAAGAGCCTGGCCAACTACAGCCCATAGGGCCTTAAAGAGTGGGGTGTGACTGAGTGAGTTAGCAGCCCGCATGGCAAAGTCATCTATTGTCCAAGACAGCAGGCTCTTCTTAGCTCCAGCTGATCTATGGCTATCCCACAGGAATTGGGCTCAGAATTTTTTTTTTTAAGTGTCTGAGTTTTTAATCTCAAGTCTCCTGGTTTTAAAATGGTGCAGTAAAATGCACATTTTTGTAAACATTGGATATAACCAAGCAAAGTACCTCTGTGTCCAGTATTACACTCTTTAGGGAGTTGGCTACTCTGTCTTAAAATATACTATATAATGATGGATATTTGCAGGTATTTAATTGAATTTATATAAAAATAAGCTCATTGTGTTGTTTGCTCAGAATTACAACCTCAAACTCATCTCATCAATTGGAGAATTTAGGTTTTATATGAGCATATCAGTTCAGTTCAGTTCAGTCGCTCAGTTGTGTCCAACTGTTTGCGACCCCATGAGTTGCAGCACACCAGGCCTCTCTGTCCATCACCAACTCCTGGAGTTCACTCAGACTCATGTCCATCGAGTCAGTGATGCCATCCAGCCATCTCATCCTCTGTCATCCCCTTCTTCTCCTGCCCCCAATCCCTCCCAGCATCAGAGTCTTTTCCAATGAGTCAATTCTTGTCATNGACCCCATGGACTGCAGCCCACCAGGCTCCTCCCTCCATGGGATTTTCCAGGCAAGAGTACTGGAGTGGAGTGCCATCGCCTTCTCTGTGTAAAGTAATTAGCCTCCAATTATAATAAATAAGTTTATATTAAAAAAATACTTGCTCTATAGGACATACTGTGTTAGTCGCTCTGTCATGTCTGACTCTTTGCGACCCCATGGACCCCATGTACTACATAAACTACAGCCCACCAGGCACCTCTGTCCATGAGATTCTCCAGGCAAGAATACCAGAGTGGGTTGCCATTCTGTTCTCCAGGGGATCTTCCAGGTGCAGGGATTGAACCTAGGTCTCCTGCATTGCAGGCAGATTCTTTACCATCCGAGCCACCAAGGAAGCCTCAAGGGTAAAATAGAAGAGTTCAATACTAAAGTAACTGAATAAGATAGCTATTATTCCTAACATTTCCTCTTTGCATTCTTCCTATTTCTTCCAGCACATTATTCTAATAAAGCTATCTTTTCCAACATGTAAAATGCATTCATAATCTTGAATAAAGGAAGACAGGCAGTATAATAAAAATGTATTAAAAATGTATATCTAAAGATCAGGATGAAGGATGAGTGATTTGTAGTACAACCTGCCATCAAAAGTACTGAACGCTGGGGAATGTATAAGACATGTGTAAGAATCAATATTAAAACCATACTTAGCACAGTTTAAGAGGGCAAGAGTGACATTCAGCATAACATTTTACGTTTTGCTAATGGATTAGAAAGGCAACTGTCATTTTGAACCCCTTAGCAACAAAATCCACTTTATTCTGTAAGTTGTAAATAAAAGGAAGTTATAGTATTAACATACTTTTCAAGTTAGACTGAAATTCATGGAATGTGACTGACAGAGTGTTTTTCCCTATGTTTCTTATACATCTGTTTATTTGTTTTGATAAAAAATCTGAGTTTAATTTTTCATTATAAAATCGATAATAATGATAATCATAGGGTCTCCTTGAGTTTTATAATTGACCAAGAGGTAATATTCAGTTGTTGAATGCAATTTAAGTTGGCATGATTGATTTCAAAGCCACCCAGCATTTGAACTTTTGCAAGTTAACATAAACAAGAGTGAGGTATGGAAGTGATAAAAATAAGAAAAGTACCTGGTAAAAATGAGTTTCCTTATTGACCCTAATATCACATAATATCTTTTAAGGTTTAAAAAAAAAATTTTTTTTTTGTTTATATGGGTTTAGTGGAAAGCAAGTCTTAAAGAATATATCTGAAAGTGATCATCCTGGCTATATCTTATAGAATTGTATTGGTAGTTATTTCTATTTTTTCTCATCCTTTGAAATATATTTTTCTGTTATCACAAGTACTATATGTAACAAAGACATACTAAGTATATATCATTCTGTTTTATTCTATATCTATTGATTTTCATCTATCTGGCAAAGACTTTTGATTACTAGTATTCTATTGATAAAATGAAAATTACTGTTAGTGCACTTAATAGATATTTATACATTTGTATTGCATCTCACAAAACCATGATACTATTTTCTGCCTATCTTTAACAGTCATCTCTCTCTCTCAAACCTGTAAAATGCCATGAAAATTGATAAATTTCATAAAACTACCTTGAGTTGGAATCTGACACTCAAAATACATTTCTTGCTCATCCTGGCCACTGTTGTCATACTTGGAAGACAGTTACTATAAGAAAAGAGGCAAAAGGCCCAACAGAAAAGTTGTGCAACTATCCTTTTATTAACAGTTAAATGACAGATATAGCAGTAACAGCCAAATTTAAACAATCGTACTAAATCTATCCCAGTCTTCTGGATATGGGAGAAGAGACTGCTGAAAATATGACATAAAATGAAGAAAAAGTATAGAATGNAGTTGTGCAACTATCCTTTTATTAACAGTTAAATGACAGATATAGCAGTAACAGCCAAATTTAAACAATCGTACTAAATCTATCCCAGTCTTCTGGATATGGGAGAAGAGACTGCTGAAAATATGACATAAAATGAAGAAAAAGTATAGAATGCTTTGACTAAACACACACACACAGAGATACAGAATGAATTATATACATATTGATGGTGATTTTTTTTTCCTTTCTTGCCTTATTCTGCCTTGTTCCTTTTGGATTCCATTGATACCAAATCCGAACTCTCCTTTTCTTGGTCTGCACAAAGAAATATAAGTAGTTACAGTACCAACTATGTTCAATGTCCTTCAGCAGGCTAAGCCTTTTGTATGAACCTGATAATTGCCACATTTCTACCTCTCTCATTTCCTTTTCACAGGTGTTCTTATGAAACCTGAAAGCAATCCAGTGAGTTAGCAAGCAAATACATCAGTCCCGTTTGTCCTGCATGTTGGAGCGACAGGATCATTTTCAGAACTGACTTAGCTATTCAGTTATAAAGGTGTAGAATCCCAGGTGAAAGCGTGCTCTGCAGCCTGAGGTCTGTGTTGACCTCAAACCAATTATTCAACATCCCAAAGCCTGAGGTGGAAACTGAAGACATGAATAAAAATCCTGTAGGATTACTAATAAGATTAGAGGTAATGTTTGTAAAGTTCTTTCAGTTAGTGCTGGGCATATAGGGGTCAGCTGGTGAGAAATGGCTACTATTATTAAAAAGAAACACTGTAATTAGAGACCCAAGTTTGATGATGATGTTTAAAATATTTCAGGCCTAGGAATAGCAAAGACTTTGTTTCATGTTTGAGGGCCTCTAGACTAAGAAACACTTTGCAGAGCAGAATTAAAGTCTGTCCTTGACTGCCTGTGTTCTGAAATACTTGCTTCCTGCTATTGATTTCACAAGCATGGCACAAGCCCGTGGAAAGAAGAGGTAACAATGGTTTAAAAATAAAATGTAATATTGCTTTTGAGATTTTTGTTTGTTTGGGTGCTAGCTTACAAAATACGTCAAGGATTGTATGAAATTTGTACTATGTTTTCAAATATCTCCAGGAGAGATGAGATGATCACAGTATATGGTATATTTGTCCATCCCTAAATCAAGAGTGAAGAGCTACCCAATTATCAAACTAATAAATGAGTGTTAACTGTGGCAGGCATTGCTCTAAGATCTTCATATAAATTGTTTTATTTTATTTGGTGATTCCCTGAATTTTATTCTTCTATTTTTAACATTGGGTGATAAGGATTGTAGAGATAATTATGGAAGGATATAGTACAATTCATTCTACCTTTTTCTGTATTTTTCACATTCGTCAATGGTCCCTCCAATATTACAAATCGGGATTCCTAAAGTTATTTTGGTGCCAACTCTCTTAATTCTTTTTACTTTCTTTCTTTTTTTTTTAAACTTTATTTTACTTTACAACACTCTATTGGCTTTGCCATACATCGACATGAATCCACCACAGGTGTA
>SJYV01055885.1:0-16383 GCA_006410875.1 Neotragus pygmaeus
CCTCACAGTCCAAGGGACTCTCAAGAGTCTTCTCCAACACCACAGATCAAAAGCATCAATTCTTTGGTGTTCAGCTTTCTTTATAGGCCAGCTCTCACATTCATACATGACTATTAGAAAAACCATAGCTTTGACTAGATGGACCTCTGTTGGCAAAGTAATGTCTCTGCTTTTTAATAAGCTGTCTAGGTTGGTTACAGCTTTTCTTCCAAGGAGCAAGCATTTTTAATTTCATGGATGAAATCACCATCTGCAGTGATTTTGGAGCCCCAAAATATAAAGTCTCTCACTGTTTCCATTGTTTCCTCATCTATTTGCTATGAAGTGATGGGACCGCATGCCATGATCTTAGTTTTCTGAATGTTGAGTTTTAAGCCAGCTTTTTCACTCTCCTCTTTCACTTTTACCAAGAGGCCCTTTAGTTCTTTAGCTCTAAAGATCTAAAGAATCTTTAGTTCTAAAGACCTAAAGAGTGATAGTAGAGAGAGTAAAAAAAGAATCAATATATATGAATAACCCATGAGATAAATGCCAAGCACTTTAAAAAGATCTCACAATGATGCGATTGAAGTTTCTGGGGGAAAAAAGATCGAGAATTAAGAGAAAATGACTAAGAATTTTCAATACAGGTAAGCAACTTCAACCTACAGATTTATGAGGCTCGGCTATCCGCAAGTAGGAAGAAATATCTTTGCATGCTACAGTGAAACTAAATTGCATATTACAAGCAATTTAAAAACAGAAGAGGAAAATACTTTTTTTCCCCAAAGCAGTAATATAAGTCTGAGGGATAACTTCTCAAAGAAAACAAGTGAATACAAAAGTCAATGGGAAGATATATGTAAAGAAATGAACAAAAATGAAAACTTGCTAACCTAGAATTCCACAGCTAATTAAAACATCCTAAAAATGAAGGCTATATAAGGCTATTTCCCACAAATAAACACTGAGAGACTTGTTTGCTAGGATACCTTCACTAAAATAAGCACAAAAGGGAAAAGGAAACTACCTCAGAAAAGAAATGAAAAAATGCACAAAATGGTCCACAGTAGCAGAAAGGTGAAGAAGTGGGCAACTGTAAATAAATATTGATTACACAAAACAATAACAGGTCTTGTGGAGCTCAAGACATGTGTGAAAGCAATACTTCCAAACCTAGAAGGTGCGTGTGGGTATGTGTGATCATGGGGCGTTTCCTCCTAGAACACTTGCGATGCTTTATTGTCACTACTGACTTAATTGTACTTCTGCCACTCAGCTGTGTGTCATAGCAAGGTAAAGGGTGGCAAACCCTTGTCATGCCGCCAGCAGAGCAAGTTACCTGGCGCAGAGACACCATCAATGATTTTGTATTAATATTTTCTGACTGAACAATTCAGTGGATATGATTGCTTTTTCAGTTTGCTTATTAATTTTTATAAGAAGAATCGCTTATACTTTAGCTCTAGTAAAAATATATTCAGACATCAGTAGACTAGCTAGCCATACTGATCCACTAGCCCCCTTGCCCTGTGAAAGATAAAAGTCTTGAGAATCTGACACCTACTTTATGTTGCCATCTGAATTCACCAGAGAATATCAGACCTGCAGGGTTTTATGGCATCACAGATTCTGTTCTTTGGCAAGAGCAAATTCTTACTCAGAATATTCATTTTTTACCTTGCCTGAGATGAATAATCAGATGAGTACAGAAACACTGCAAACAAAAGATGGGAAAAACACTTGCACCCTTTTTTTCTCTTCCATTTAGAGATACTCAATTTGTCTTATGTTCTTCTGTGATTTGTCTTGCCCATTACTGTAACGCAGTTAAATAGCACTGCCAGGGCAACTGTGAGGGCACTCTGGCTGTGTCCTGTTATAGACACTGATCCCCTCCAAGGACCAGATTCTGTTCTTGTGAATGGACTTGCTGTCTGTGATCTGAAGAACCAGACAAGCAGGATAAGCCTTTGTGTGTTTCCTTCCTTACACTTGAGCCTAATAGTGAGTGTTTAACATACCAACTGTCTAAACGTGAGGGTGCAGAAGATATAAGATGACTCCAACATGATGAAACAATATAAATATAAGGAGAGCAAACCCATGTATTATATATAAGTACATATGTTATTACACATAAGTAAAAGTGTTCTATATGTGGATGCACATATTTAGACATGTATATAAAATGTTTACAATTATACCTGGAGCATAATAATGTTATATTAATGCTTGTGGTCCTCACTTTTATTATTATAATAAACATGTAAACCTCTGGGGGTATATTTATAGTAGGGAGATAATGTAGTTTTCCAGAAGGATTATAAGATTCTTATTAAATTCAAAAATATTAATTTGATTTTTTTCCAGGTTGTGCTTTTCAAATAAAATCTCAGTACGAAAACTGGCATTGATATAGATCCAGCCTACCTCTCTATTAGAAAAGTAAAAAATAAAAAACACCTTTGCTTTAACGTGACACAATCTAGGCAGCAAATTTTAAGGAAACTGAAAAAAAGCTTCTGGAACTAAAAAGTGAATTAAGCAGTGTCATAAGATAGGACAATATAAAAAGATGTATTTCTATATAGCAATGAAAAACTAGAGGTTGAAAAATACATACAATTCTTTAGGATATGGGTAACTTGGGACAAGTTTAGCCAAACTGTGTATAAGATCCATATCTTGAAAACCTGAAAATATTTCTAAGAAAAAGATTGAATAAAATATGAATAGATTGTATATAGTTATGGACAAATTGTGTTTCCAACATTCATGTGTGAAACTCTATCTCCAGTACCTTAGAATGTGACTGTACTTGAGACAGAGCCTTTAAAGAGGTGGCTGGGTTAAAATGAGGCCATTAGGGTGGTGTCCTAATCCCATAGGACTGGTGTGCTTATAAGAAGAGAAAGAGACACCAGAAATGAGTGTACACAGAGGAAGGACTGTGTGCAGACATGGTGTGGTGGACATTTACAACCTCAGAGAGGGGCCTCAGCAGAAACGAGGCAGCCAACGTCCTGAGCTTGAACTTCCAGACTCCAGAACTGCGAGAAAACAAAGCTTCCTTGTTATAGGCACTCAGTCTGCGGTATTCTCTTATGGCAACCTCTGCAAACTATGTATTTAAAAATTCAATATTGTTAAGATGCTAGTTCTCAGCAAAGTGATCTATTGGTTTAGTATGAACCCAGTGAAAATATCTTGCAGACACTGACAAGCAAACACGAAAGCTTATATTGCAAATTCAAATGTGCTTATTTTAGGTGGGACAAATTGGAAAACTTTAACTACTTATATTAAAAACCTACTATAGAGCTTCTGCAATCAAAATAGTGTGAATATATATATATATATATATATATATTTGTGTGTGTGCATATATAAGAGAAAGAAAGAAAGAGAGAGAGAGATGGAGAAAGGCCATTCAAACAAAAAGGAGAATCTAGAAATAAAACCACTCATATGTGGCTAATTGATTTTCAACAAAGTGGTAAAATGAATTTAGTGGAGAATAGATAGCCTTTTCAAGAAATGAGATTGGGAAAACTGGATAATGATATGAAAATATCTAACTCTCAGTGCCATATGATATACACACAAAAATAGCACAAAATATATTGTTAAATTAAATTTAAAAGTTAAAACTACATTTAAAGAAAATTTAAGAAACAAATCTTTGTAGCTTTGTTGTTGACAAAGATTTTTAGATAGGATGCAATAGGCAATACCCATTGAAGAAAAGTGCATAAAATGCTTTAAACTTCTGCTTTTTATAAGACACGTTACAGAAAAAAAAACAGAACAAAAATAAGCCATGTACTGGGAGAAAATATTAGCTATATACTTTTTCCCAAGGAACTTATCTATAGAATATACAAAAATACCCTTACAATTTAATAATAAAGAGGCAAATAACCCAATCAAAATAAGCTGAAGAGACAACTAATCCAAAAAAAGAAAAAAAGATATGTGAATGATCAACAGACACTTGAATAGCTGTTCAACATCATTAATCATTAGGGAATTTCAAATTGCAATGAACTAAGAGTCAGACACAACTGAGGGACTGAATTGAACTGAAGCTATACACCCACTAGGATGGCTAAAATGTAACTGTAACTGACTGTACCAAGCGTTATCAAAGATATGGAGCAGTAGAAGTCTCACGCATCGCTGATGATTACAGCGTTTTGGAAAACTATTTAGCAGTTTCTTATAAGTATAATCCGAAACTGATTGCATGACCCAACTATGCAAAGCCTAGGTATTTACACAAGAGAAATAAAAGTACATCCTCAAAATTCATGGATTCACAAATACATCATCCACAAAAAAAAAAAAACCACATTCATGTGCACACAAATGTGCATAAGTTTTATTCATGACAGCCTTCAACTGGAGACAACCCAAATGTCCATCATCATGTGAATGGATAAACAAGACATAATACAATGGGATGATATTGACAATAATAAGAAATTAAGTAGTTATGTGAATATGAGTCAATCTCAGAAATATGCTGAACAAAAGAAGCTAGACAAAAGAGGACACCCTCAGTGATTGCATTCTGGGAAAGACAGGTCTGATTTGTATTACTAGTAAGCAGATCGGCAGTGTCTTGGCTGAAGGGGTAAGAATTGACCAGGAAGAGCACAGAGACACTTTGGGGATAATGGTGGCATTGTACATTTTGATTGTGATTTTTGTTTCATCAAAATTTACTGAACTTTATGATGATTAATATATGTTTCATTGGTTGTAAGTGAAATTATGCCTTGCTAAACCTGATTGAAAAAAACAACAAATGAAACCTTAATCCACTCTTTCCTCATACTTCTGCTCATCAGAATGATATACTTCACCCTTGATACTGGCCTAGCTTTGTGTTTGCTTTCTATTTAGTAGTTACATCATTGTATGTCTCTATAATTAACGGGTTTTATTTATATGCTCCCAGTTAGATGATAAACTTCTAGATTCTTAGGACAGTTTTACTTATATCTTTGTGCCTTTAACAGTGGATTCTTCATAAACGCTTGTTGAATTGAATTGAGAGTAAATCACTGATGAGTTATTGCACTGTGCCAGTTGCTATCTCTAGGAGACGGGCTTTGAGAAGGGTGGTAAGTCACATTGTTCAGGGTCAGATCTACCAGATCCTTTTGTGTGGCTGATTGAACCTCTCTGACCAGCAGCGGGAAGTTGGCTGGGGGTACTCCATGACAGGCCCGAGAGGGAAGTTCAACGAGATCCATGGTGCATCAGGATGGGGACCAGGTGACGCTGCAGCCTGAATGTTTAGGGTAGAAAGGACCAGGGCAGACCTCAAGCTGGAAGTTAGGAGAGGGGGTACAATGACAATCCCTCAGCTCCAACTTTCATGCTCTCCAGCCATCATCCCCTGCATCTTCACATCACTTCTGCTAGGAGTCCTGCTGAGGACCTCTGACAAGTCCCAGGAACTGGGAGACAGGTTGAGTCACAGTTGAGAATCCTCCGGAAGCAGGCACGCAGCTTGTCTGTGGGCCAGGCTGGATCTAAGTGAGCAAAACTGTCAAAGCTAGACCTGTGTGGCTGTCTAGAAGCAGCAGGAGGGATCCCACTCTGGGGTCTTGTTATACTACTCTGTGTTCTGGGCCAGCCCTCGGGTCCTTACCAGAGGTAATGAGGGAGAAGAAGGCTAGGCGTCAGTGATTGTCAAGATAAGCCATAAATCTGTTCCACCTTCTTAACCTCCGAGGCACAGAGAACTGTGCTGTGACATTGATCCTGCATTTTGTTTCCTCTCAAGAGAACCATGAGAAGAAAATGACACACATGTCAACCTCCGTGTGTGAAACTGGCAATCAGAGGATTAAACCTTGGGAGTGTCTTTTGGAAAGTCTCAAAATATGACTATGGGTTGCCTGAACTCTGCCAGTTTCACCTCCTAAATGCGTGTCTTCCATCTGTGCCTCCTTTCCCCACCCTCCACCCCCAGCGCCCAGCACAAGCCTCTAGTCCTGGCTTTGGTCACTGCAGGATCCTCATTATTGACCCCCTATCTCTAAACGGTGGCCTTCTCATCCATTTGCTCTTCATTCTGAGTAATTTATTCAAAGCATAAAATGGACTGAGACACTGCTTTGATTAATAACTTCAGATGGCTCTTTAGTGCCCGTGGGAAAAGATCTAATTTCTCAGGTTATGGGAACATTTTCAACATGCCTCCAATCGCCAAACACCTTAGAATCCTACCAGTGATGTCTCTTAATTGGAATCCTCTCTTTCTCTCTGGACAGTTTCCAGGTCATTCTCAGGCTGCTGAATTCCCAAGTCCAAAGAAAGGAATTGATGATCCCCACATCTTTTGTTAAAATCCATAGGTTTCTGGAAGCTTGTGAGTGAGGGTTTTTTTTGTTTGTTTTGTTTTGTTTTGTTTTGCATGTCAAGTGCGTGCTCATGAACTGCCCACCTGGAGGTGGAAGTTAATGTTTTGGCGAAGAGGAGGAAAAACTCGGTGGACACCCAGACTCTGGGCAATTGTAGGTCTTCCCATTCTCCACTATCCCCTCTTCTTTCCTTCTTTCCTTTTTCTTCTTCTTTTTCTTTTCAAACCTATTTTCTTTTTAAATATTATACTAACATTTGGTTAGTTCTCCACCAACATCTTTGAACATAATCTTAAAAGTACTTTTGGTTCAAAAGTTCCTTTGTTTGAAAGGTTTTTTAAGTGCAACAACCAAATACATGGATAAGAAAATTTCACTGTATGCTTTTTGGCTACACACATAACTTTTCACTCAGTGATTTCTGAGTTGAGGAAGCAGACTGAAGATTTGTTGTTGTTCAGTTGCAAGTCGTGTCTGGCTCTCTGTGACCTCATGGACTGCAGCATGCTGGGTTTCCCTGTACTGTAAGAGTAAAGATTGCTTATAACAAACTCAATCCCATGGAGAATGGAAATAGAAAAATTAGAAGGAGAAAGACTAAAGATTGCTTATAACAAACTCAATCCCATGGAGAATGGAAATAGACAAATTAGAAGGAGAAAGACTAAAGATTGCTTATAACAAACTCAATCCCATGGAGAATGGAAATAGACAAATTAGAAGGAGAAAGACTAAAGATTGCTTATAACAAACTCAATCCCATGGAGAATGGAAATAGACAAATTAGAAGGAGAAAGACTAAAGATTGCTTATAACAAACTCAATCCCATGGAGAATGGAAATAGACAAATTAGAAGGAGAAAGACTAAAGATTGCTTATAACAAACTCAATCCCATGGAGAATGGAAATAGACAAATTAGAAGGAGAAAGACTAAAGATTGCTTATAACAAACTCAATCCCATGGAGAATGGAAATAGACAAATTAGAAGGAGAAAGACTAAAGATTGCTTATAACAAACTCAATCCCATGGAGAATGGAAATAGACAAATTAGAAGGAGAAAGACTAAAGATTGCTTATAACAAACTCAATCCCATGGAGAATGGAAATAGACAAATTAGAAGGAGAAAGACTAAAGATTGCTTATAACAAACTCAATCCCATGGAGAATGGAAATAGACAAATTAGAAGGAGAAAGACTAAAGATTGCTTATAACAAACTCAATCCCATGGAGAATGGAAATAGACAAATTAGAAGGAGAAAGACTAAAGATTGCTTATAACAAACTCAATCCCATGGAGAATGGAAATAGACAAATTAGAAGGAGAAAGACTAAAGATTACTTATAACAAACTCAATCCCATGGAGAATGGAAATAGACAAATTAGAAGGATCAAGAGATATCATCACATCTTTTAAAAGAATGACCACTGAAGCTCAAAGAGACAAGAAGAAATCAGCAGAACTGGTTATAATGATCCTGAAACCAGCGAAGTGTTTCAGAGCACACCAAACCCTTCCCTGCCCCAGGGCCTTTGCCAGTGCTGTGGCCTCTGGGACTGCGTCCCACATTCCTTCCTGACCTTCTGATCCTTTCAGACCCACACTTCCTCTTTTCCTTCTTTCCTCCCTTCCTTCTGCCTTCTCCATTTTGAAACACATCTATTCTTCTGATTGTCCTTGGTTTATAGTCACTAAACACACCCCTGTTTGTGACTGAACCTGGTATTTCACAACAGAAATTTTCAAAACCAAATTGCTGAAATTTAACAGTGATGAAGAAATAAGCTTCAGCGTCTGGGAGGCCCACTCGCCAGTGTTGTTTTCATTTTCTCCTCTTTGTTTTCATTCAGATGCCAGCGCAATTTGCATCTCCTTCTGAGCGCTCCCTATAGAACAGCTAAGTGTTTCAAATAGGATGGGCAAGATTCAAGGCACTGCTCTGCATCCCAGCAAGTTAAGGACATACCATCTGACCATTAGCACCCCGCTGGGCCTCAGAAGGACCGTTTTGCCTCGGCTGAATGTCATTTCAGCCAGTAACAATTATTTACTTCTGGAAAAAAATTTGCTAAGGGACGTGGAGCCAACTGGTGCTTTAGATTTCAAAGCCTGCTTGGTTATTCCTAAATTTCAGCTTGGGAAGGAAATTTGCAATTACCTCTCGAGAGCACGCCATTTCACAGGAACCATAATGACATTTCACCGCGAGAAGAGAGCCCGTTTTATTGTATGATGTGCCACGAGGTTCCTCATCAAGGAAACGGCTTTTCTCAGACTCAATTTACCGTAGGTGCTGCAAAACTCGCCAGTTCTCCAAGTCTAAGCCTTTTCATCATATAAAATTTATGCTAAACTCACAGTTCTCTTCTATGCAAATGAGAAATTAAAAAAGAACACACATTTCCAACCCTCCATAATTTCCACAGTTCTTTCCAGCAAAACAAAAATTATTTTTTAAAATAATTTTAAAGCACTCTATCTTCTGTTATGGTGGTTGCCCTATCGTCACTGCACTATTTGCAAGCTTAACTTGCGCTCTCCTGCTGTCTGAAGGGTGCTTGGGGACTGCAATGTGAATCCTTACCCTGTTTTGCATACTGTCTTTCATTTAGTGGATATAATTATGTGTTATATATGGGTATATATGAATTGCATATTATAATAGTATTGAATAAATTAGTGACAATTCATAAATTATGAATTATATACATGTGTTTGTGCATTTATATGTATATAACCTACAGGCTCCTACAAGTCTTTCTCGATTCACCCAGTTAACGCCAAATAAGATGGAAGCAGTAGGCATATTAAGAGTCATTGGAACATGAGGGGACCAAGAGAGCTTCATACTAAGTGAAGACAAATGCCATGTGATGTCACTTATATGTGGAATCTTAAAAAAATGATCCAACTGAAATTATAAACAAAACAGAAATAGATGTACAGACGTACAAAACGTGATTACCAAGGGGGAAAAGGTGAGGAGAGAGAAACTAGGAGTTTGGGATTAATATAAACACACCGGAAGGCAATGGCACCCCACTCCAGTACTCTCGCCTGAAAAACCCCATGGACGGAGGAGCCTGGTGGGCCGCAGTCCATGGGGTCGCTAAGAGTTGGACACGACTGAGCGACTTCACTTTCACTCTTCACTTTCACGCATTGGAGAAGGAAATGGCAACCCACTCCAGTGTTCTTGCCTGGAGAATCCCAGGGATGGGGGAGCCTGGTGGGCTGCCATCTATGGGGTCGCACAGAGTCAGACACGACTGAAGCGACTTAGCAGCAACATGTATAAAATAATCAACAAGGAGTTACTGTACAGCACAAGAATATCATAACCCACAATGGAAAACATTCTACAAAATGAATAGATAAACTGTGACTTTGCTGTATTCCTGAAACTAACACAACATTGTAAATCAACCATGCGTGAAGTCATTTCAGTCATGTCCGACTCTTTGTGACCCTATGGACTGTAGCCCACCAGGATCCTCTTCAATTAAAAAAAAATCAAAATATATAGACTTTTCCCTTCTCCCAATCTCATTTTTTTGTTTGTTTGTTTAAATTGCTGTCTTTTACCAGCTGTGACCATTGTCATTTTATATAGAACTCAGTAGACCAAGGCTTTTGTTTGTTCGACTTAGTTTGGTTTTGGTAGAAGAAGTACCTGTGAGCCTCAAAGAAGTATAATTTAACGCAGCTGTTAAATTTGCTGGTCTTGTAGAAATGTAGCCTAAATTGTTCTTTATAGGAAGAGCTTCATCCTGGTCTTTCTACAAGCTCTGTAGTATGACCTTTAGATGATCACCCTGAGCGCTCTCTGTACTCAGAGCTCTCGGAGGCAGCTCCACTCATTCTTCCATGAGTTTCTACAATGTTGTCCAGCAGAAATACAGTGGTATTTCTACAGGCTCCTACAAGTCTTTTTCAATTCACCCAGTTAACGCCAAATATGATGGAAGCAGTAGGCATATTAAGAGTCACTGGAACATGAGTGGACCTAGAGAGCATCTTACCAAAGCCCTCGGAAAATCCAGCTGTAGTTGTTAGCTGCAGGCTTCTTTTTTTCTCTCGCCAACCTCGTCCTTCTAAAGGCATCCTTAAGTGATATAAGACTCAACTCTTAGCACAAATTTGTCTAATAGACGTGCGTGTAAATGTTTTAGCCTGTGTGTGCACATGCACTGTCTTATTTTTCTGTACAACAAAGGATTATTTACATATCATGAGGTAGGGGTTATTGTCAGTATACCTGATGCAAATTTAAGGCTGGTAATCTAATACAAAGAGGTCAAACAATAACAAGATTCAGTGGAGTTCAAACATTTTTCACAGTTGTTTCTTGACGCTGGTCTTAGATGTTAAGTCTCATTTCTGTTACTGTTATGTGTCTGTAAGTACATCAATCAGGTCACCGGACCTCACAGTCTTTGCCTGCAAAGCAGGTAGGATGTCTCCCTTTATGGCATGGTGTGATGTGCTTAGCTGCTCAGTCCTGCCCAACTCTTTGCAATGTGGACTGTGGCCCACCAGGTTCTTCAGTCTATAGGGATTCTCCAGGCAGTTATACTGGAGTGGGTTGCCATGCCTTCCTTCGGGGGATCTTCCCAACCTAGGGATCAAACCCAGGTCTCCCATATTGCAGGCAGATTCTTTACCATCTGAGCCACCAGGGAAGCCCGTGGTGTGATGATGCTGTGTAAAACTGAATAAGGGAGTGCTTTGAAAACTCAAAGGCTTTAAGGCAGCCTTAAAATTATACTGCTGTCCTGGCACCCACTATGGGTGTGGATTGTTTGTTTCAGAATAAGGTTATGGTGGTGAATAAAGAAAAAATGGAGTATGTACGAGAGTAGGAAAAAAAAAAAAGGGAACAGGAGTAGCTGGAGGGCCTGCACCAAACTTGGTGACCTGACATTAGAGCTTAGAGATGACTCCAGATGTGGGGGTGGGTGTATGTGGAAGGTCACCCAAAAAGCTTAGAGGTTACTAAGCAAAGTAGGCATTTGATCAGCTCAGAATCCTAGTGACCATCAGGGTGTGAGTTCAGGAGGATTTTGTTGGCTGGCTATTTTGTCTTTTGCCTTTTTTTTTTTAAACATAGTTGATATTTCAAACAAATTTTGTTATTTTCAACAAGTTGTCGCTGTTGAAGCTCATTTACCTTATCGTATCAGTATTAAGGGTCAACATCTTAATACATGTGAAAAAAGCATCTCTTTATTGTCAGAGAAACAGAGAGATTTTAAAATGATGAATAAATGATTGCAACATTAAAACTGGACTGTTTTTATCCTCTGGGAGTATTTAATAGAAAGGATGTATCCATCTTTCCCTGAAGCAGTCTTTCAGTTTTTCCTGTCTCTTGCTTTCTATCAATAGATCCTTGATTATCAGACAAATATTGAGGTTTATCATGAATTAGGAATGAGGTAGACTTCTGAGATGCAAGATGAATAGAAAGACTGTTGACACCAGCTGTATTAAGGAGAGGGTCCAGCATGAGTCACTTTTCTATGATGTGTTTCTTGCTAAGACATGCCGAATCCTCATATCTACCTCTATGCTTTCATGGGATCACGGCCCTGTCCTTAACTCTCTATTTTCTGTTGCTCTTTGTCTGGACCTGAACTCTAGCTCGTCATCTCTGAGTCACATGCTCTTTGTCCATTTTATGGCACCAGCAAACTTCCCCAGGCTCACTCTGTGTCTATGACATTGAGGTTCTCCTTCACAGGCTTCCACCTGGCAAAATCACAGTGGCCAGATTCTCTGTAGCATTCAGGTGAGTCTGTCTCATTTGTCTTTCTCTTTTCTTTAAATTTAGTTGCCTGGATGGAAACGTATATTTTTAAATATCCCAAGTGTGAATCACTAAGCCCTGGTGAATAGCTTGTAGTGGGATTTTTTCAGTTCTTATAGTTTACAAAAATGAAACAAATCCATGATGGCTGGAGAGAAGTGAAATTATGTGTGATAGATGTATCTCCACTATGATATTCTAAATCACCATCCTAACCCCAAACCGCGCACTTTGCATTGTGTATATAAATATATTTGTTTTTGTGCTGATCTTTTTCCACCGCATTTCCAGAAAAGAATAATTTTCCCAAACAGATCAGTCTGCCAACAGATGATAGCAAACTAGCAAACAGTACATATTGCTACAGTTGTTGGATCTGTGGTGTGACACACTGCACAACCAGTAGAAATTACAAAGTTGTAATTTATCTGTGTTACCCTCAATATATGGAAGCCTGAACTTGGACAGAGAGGTGGATTGACCTCAAAATGGTCAGACTGTCTACACTTAAGACAAAGGGGCCGCCACAAACCAGCTCAAGTTTTAGTTCAGTTTAAATGCAAGATATTCATATTGCAAGTTATCCTTAACTTTTCATGGCTCTTCAGACTACCGTGATCAACACTTTTTCTCATAGGACTGGCTCACACACCTTGAACTAGAAGCGCATAGAGGGAATAATGATGACAGGAGATAAAGAAAAGCTACAACTTTGTGAAGTTAAGGGAGATTGCAAGATTATAGAGGAAAATAATGACTCAGAAATAGCAAGAAATCAGTGACTTCAAATGGACATCATTCAACTTAGCAAACCAGACATCTCTTGAAGGAAAAGCTGAAGGATGGCCAGGATGGGAAGATGGCTCCCGAACTGTTGTGTTCTAGCCTCGCTTACTATGAAGATAAGTGGTGGTGAAAGATGTTTTGGTTTCCTTTTCCAGAAACCCAGAAGTGCAGGCGAAGATGTTACTTCCACCGTTGCCCCCGTTGTGAGGACCTCTCTGACGAGTTCTCATGGAGTGGCTTTTTGGGTTTTCCTAGTTAACTACTTTCAACTCCAGTTTCTCATTTTTTCCCCCCAGTTTTCATTAGTTATCTATTTTATACACAGTAGTGTATATATTGGAGAAAGAAATGCAACCCACTCCAGTATTCTCACCTGGGAAATCCAATGGACAGAGGAGCTTGGTGGGGTGCAGTCCATGCGGTCACAGAGAGTTGGATACTACTGAGCATCTTTCAGTTCATATAAAAATATCTGTATGTGTGTGTGTGTGTGTATGTATGTTTACAGGCATATTTAATCCACATGCAAGTAGTAGTTGTTAGTATTAAAAGTAACTTAATGGTGAATATGCAACCTCAGGGTAATTCCTATTGAAGACCATCTAATCAAAAACCAGCATCACCAGAATGTAAAATGGTACAGCCACTTTAAAAGACAGTTTGGCAGTTTCCTACAAAACTAAATATATTTTTACCATATGATCAGCAATTGTGTTTCTTGGTATTTACCCAAAGGAGTTAAAACTTATGTCCACACAAAAATCAGCACACAGATGTTTATAGCAGCTTTACTCATAATTGCCAAAACTTGGCACAAAGACGAATCTGGAGTCTTGGTGTTATCTGTCTCGCTCTCCTTCTTCTGATCCCCACCCAATCCCTTAGCCCCCTATGTGATAATTATGAGTTTGAATCTGTCCAATCCCAGGCCCTCAGTCCAGAATGAGGCTACCTAAGAATTCCTCCATTCTTCATCCCACTTCACGTAAAAACCAACTTGCTCCTTAGAAGAAGGCAGACTATAAATATTCAAATTTTGTTTTTAAAATGCCTGTCCTTATTCCCTTTCTGCTCTGTTTTGAGATGGATGTGACTCATCTTACCGAGAACCCAGTCAGTATAACAAGATACCTTGAATAGAAATGAGGAAGATTGTAAATCAGGTTAAACAAAAGGAAAATGAGTAAAGGGAAGCAGGATGGATTCAGAAGCATTCACACACAGATTCACATTAAGCTTCTGGGCATCCAGTGCCAAGATGCAAACACGATCTGTAATGAGTCACAGAGCCCAAAAGGTAGAAAGACAAAGTCTTTGCTCCTAAAAAACACCATTGTTTCTGATAATGAAACTTGAGCAGAGTTGTCTCTGTTATTCTTACAGATCACATGGTATCACATAATCAGCAAAGTCCATGACGACATCTTTACAATAAACACAAGGCTAATTTTTGCAGGGCTACTTTTAATAACATATTTCAGCTGTTTCCACCACATGAGAAATAAAGCAACAACAACAACGACAACAACAAAAACCCCAAAACACTCACACAAAAACAAAAAGCCCAGCGATTCGGGAACAGCAATCTGGGTTGCTAGGAAGGAGAGGAAGTATGCTGGATCTCTGTCTCCGGGTCTTCAGCTCCACGGACTTCAGAGTACCTGGAGCTGAGATCCCAGACTACACGGCTTCACCGAATCCCCAGAGAGGGTGTCTTTATGCTATGAAGTTGGTTCCTATAGTGTCTGTTTAAAAAAAAATTAGATTATAAAATATAAATTAGGCAAGTTTACATAAAAATCCAGGTATTTTTGAGTAAATAATTTATTTTTACTGTTAGAAAAATTAACATATCATTGGTATGCAATATTTTATTAGTTTCAGGCATACAGCCTACCAATTTGATATTGTATATATTGCAAAATGATCACCACAGTAAGTCTAGTGAATGACAGTCACCGTGTGCGGGTCACTTCAGTCATGGCTGACTCTCTGTGACCTCATGGACTGGCCCATTAGGTTCCTCTGTCCATGGGATTTTTCAGGCAAGAATACTAGAGTGGGTTGCCATGCCTTCCTCCAGGGGATCTTCCCGGCCATGGGATCGAACTTGCACCTCTTATATCTCCTGCAGTGGCAGGTGGGTTCTTTACCACTAGTGCTACCTGGGGAGCTCCACCAGTCACCGAATATAGTTACAAAAGAAAAAAAAATCCAAAATTTCAGCAACTGTTGTGAACACTGACAACATTGTTTTTGTTCCCACAAAGGAACCCCTTTTGGAGAGCTCCTCCACTTGCATTCGGCCTGCATGCACTCCCCTGCTGGCCTGGGGGTCCATCCCTTCACACCCAGTGCAGAAGAGACACACGTCACTTGCCACATAACCTCTGCCCTAGTAGATCTTCACGTTGATGACGTTTTATTAACACTGCTCCTTTCTTCCCAGCTCTGTAAGAGTTTTGAATGACTGTGCATCTAAGATCATTCCTCCTTCAGCTCCCAGACCTGTTGCCAGCTGAGTCTGAGCCTCTGTTCCCAGCTTCAGCAGAGCTGGTAGAGTCCAGTCCTCAGCGTGGGTAGCGTTGACTAGAGTGTTCAACCACAGAACTTGTTCCTGATTCATACTCCCCACATACTTGAAAGAAATGGCTCATTCTTACCAACAGCAGTGACTCAACGAGGCATTAATTTCTAATAAGAATGGGATGGAGAGTTTTTGACAGTGTCACTTTGGGGATACATTCTAGGATTTTCTTCCAGGATTGGGTAGGAGGAGTTGGGTGGTGGGCAGGGCTATATTTTGCAAAGTCCTAAAGAGATGATGTGGTAAAGAATCTGCCTGCAATGAGGGAGAGGAGTGTTCAATCCCTGGGTCGGGAAGATTCCCTGGAGAAGGAAATGGCAATCCACTCCAACATTCTTGCCTGGAAAATCCCATGTCCAGAGGAATCTGGCGGGCTACAGTCCATGGGGTCAAAGAGTCCAGCACTACTGAGTGTACATGGAAAGGGATGGCATGTTCCCATCCACCAGCTAAAAAATGGTGCTGTCCTTTGTGAATCACTTCTTAGTGTATAATGAATTAATGTTTTCATGTAAAAATGTTTGTTAAAAGGTATATGCAAGCAATTACTTTTTAAAAACCAATATTCTCTTAATTAGGACTCGTTAACCAAATAGTTCCCTCAGAGAATACTTACAGGTGTGTACTTATTTTGGGGCATCTAAAATTTTCTCTACCAAATGGATCCTTGCTAAAAATGAATATGCTTACAGAAGTGGCTACTTTCTTATGCATAAAATTGCCTGGGCACTGGGGAATCAGAATGAAATAATGATAAAAACAAAAAGTCAAAAAATTTTCCGTTCATTTGATCCAGTTAAGCCTTTGCACAATTTAAGTTTCACATCTTAGAGAAGT